>CAXKWD010000005.1:82010192-82253574 GCA_964059195.1 Ectobius pallidus
CCTCAATTACTGACACTGTAGAAAAGTAAAAACAAAAATAATAATAACAAAAAATAATACATTGGTAATTAGTACAGCAAATACAAGTGTAAAATAACAGTTACTTTAAGATTAGTTGAATTTCTTTTAGATATCGTAAATTCCATACACTGAAATCAAGATGTGAAATAAATTTCCATATACTGTCGTAGAAAAGTTATTTTCAACCTTTTAATGTAAATTTTTCTCAATGTTTCAAAAATTAAAAACTGTTTTGTTTTTTTTATTTTTTAAATAGAACTTGTATAAAATTCTAAGCAAGAACAATAGTACAAATGAAGTGGTCAAAAGCATCATGCATGACCTCTTCAGTTACATCAAGTTGCACGACCTCGTAAGGGATCACTGTAAAAAATTAATAAATGCAGATTAAGTTTAACTACAGTAGTACAAGAATGATGGAAGTATGTGCTACTGTGGAAAAGAGGAGGTCTTGTATGTTTAGACATAGGTTCAGTCAATTTCCCTGTTTTTCACTGACTTTCCAGAAAGTGGGCACCCTGTAATTTATTTTTATAATTGTAAAAACCTAAAATGTGTTAGGGGAAAAGTAAGTCCATCTTTAGATAAAGCATGTTGGAATTAGGAATATTCACCTGTTAAACCCAAAACCCCAAACTAAAAATTCTTAGCCTAGTGTAATTTGGACAAATTGTTGGCTATACAAAATGTCCAAACTAATAAACAACTTGATATAAACTAGGGTCACCATATTGCATCTTTAATAAAAGAGGACATCTTAGAGACAATAGTTATAAATATTACTTTACTAATTATTGTTGTTATTATTGGTTACATTGATATAGAAAATAATTTTGTGCAAGGTTGCGATCTCTGTTATTCATACCTGAGGTAATGAATATCTATAATACTATTCCATTAACAAAAGAAAAACACACAGGTTTTACAGGTATTACTTTAAGAAAAAATGTTTTGCTGGTATTAATACAAAATGATACCAACAGATAATGGTAACAGTTTATTAAGAACATGTGAAAATGACTATTTTCAGCTGCTAGTCATCTTTTCTTGCACTTCCTGCCCCATCCTGATTTGCTCATGCATATTTCGCTATAGATCACATTTTCTTCAACAAGTGTTCGCCGTGTTTTCAGTCAGAATGAAAATCTTTGCAGGAAATGTGTTGAAGTTATAATAGATAGAAGACACTCTCTGGAGTTAATCTTCAAAGTGATACATTCTACTGCAATTTTAAGCAACTTCTTGGATTATGTTGTAAGAATAAAAATTGCGGAGAAAATAAAATAAATATTTAAAAGAAGGTGAAGAAAAAAACAAGTCAAAATCCCGGACATTTGTTTTCAATTGAAAAAATCCACCCAGACACAAAATTCAGACCCTGAAAAGAGGACATATGTGGGAAAAAATGGACGTATGGCAGCCCTAATATAAACATAATCTCTGAAAACGTAACTAAGGGCCGGTATTATAATCATGGTTTAACCTTCAGTTTTAGTTTAAACTTTAGTTTTTCAGATTTTTGCGTATTATAAACGATAACTACAAGTTAATCTTCAGTTTAACCTAACTGGACCTTTTCTACCATTTAACCTGCAGTTTAAGACGTAATAATTGTTTTAATGAAAATGGCTATCAAAACACGATAAGACAGTATCAACAAATTCAATTTCGGATATAACTTGCTATGAGAAGATGAGACAAACTTAAAGTAATTCTATTTTATTATTTCCGAAATGTAAAGTATTTTAATGTAGGCCTAAACAGAGAAGACAAATGCTAATACAAGATCACTTTTATGAGCAATGAATAGCTCTTTATTTTAGCTGTGATTGAAATAAACTTACACTGAACAAAACTGAGTTCAATTTTGATTTAACTGTTTCTTTAATAATAAAATTTCTAGCTTCAATTTCTCTTCATTTAGCTCTGCTTCCCTCTTCATGTACCGGTAGTACATTTTATGTTTATGTTCTTCTTCTTTCAGCAACATATCCCGTTCCACACTTTCTTTCTGTAATTTTATTAGCTCACAGCGCGCATCTGATAATGTCTTGTACTTTATCCTGCAGTCCATTGTCAAATCATTCTTCTTTCTTCTCTTTGACTCCATGGTCTTGCCATTAGAATTCTGTTGAGATGAAACAATTTGCCATCAACATCTACTTCTTCAATCAGTATATTGGTATCGGTGAGTAGGGGAGTTGAAATGGGTTCCTTCAACATACTCGGATTCCATTTCGTCCAGGTTGAATTAGGCATACTTTCTGTAACATTTATATTGTCACTATCATACAATGCTTCCAATCCAGTGCTACTATCACCTATAATTTCCTTTATCATATTATCAATGGGCATAACTTTTACAACTGAAGCAGGGCCCCCACCGGTCTTGTATACTTGTTGCTTCTCCTCTGCGAACTTCTTCTTGCTACATTTTTTAAGATTTTCGTATTCCATACGAAGATTTTTTACTGGCCTCATAATGCTGCCGCTGCAGGCATTGAATTCATCGCATAACTTCCCCCATGCTGCTTCTTTCTCTTTCCAGGTTGTAGCATCCGTCTTTTTGCTTTCTACGATCTCGCTATACTTGCGAACTAAACTGACTAATAATTCTATTTCATTGGATGAAAAGTTTTAGCAACTTTTGAAATATTTGTGTCTGTCATTTTCGTCGCAATATACAAACAAATGCAAGAGAATTAGCAGATCTTATTGTTTTTCTTTTAATTCCAAAGCCAATTCGTCTTCTTTTCTCAGCCATCAGGTCTACCAGCACCATTGCACTATGGTTTAACTTAACCAGAACATTATAAAACGGCAGCTTTAGATTAGGTTTAACTTTATCTAAAGATCAACTTTGTTTATAATACCGGGCCTTAGAAGTATGATAAGAACAATGAAAAAGAAAGCCATATTAAGATGTAGTTAGTCAAATGCTAAAGCAAGGTTTTGTCTATGACTATGATTTAAATTTAATGAGATGACGATAATAATATTTTACCAGAACTAGTTCCTGTGTTAAACTTTGTAGCTGAAATATAGTTCCAGGCCATTCTATACTTGGATTCAGGGTAGGAACATAGTGTAGGAGATGTACCTGCCACTCAACGTTGCAATACACAACCGCTGTCTCACTCACTCCCTTTTATTCTGTAGACGAGGAATGGGGAGAGCTGGCAACTGGTTCTCAGGCAGGTTGCCAGCTCTCCACATCCCTTGTCTACAGAATGAAAGGGAGTGAGTGAAACAGCGGTTGTGTATTGCAACATTGAGTTGCAGGTACATCTCCTACACTATGTTTCTACCCTGAATCCAAGTATAATTCACTTTAATCCTGACTTTTTCCCAGAACATATTACAGGGATCACCAACACCTAGCAATGTGAGAATTACTCACTTTCAATGTTATTTTTATTACATGAAAATATTGCTGTTGCTCTTAGAATGCAAACAAAATCAACTTTGCTATTGAATCAATACTCATAAAACTTTACAGCTGGTGTCATAATGAGATATACTTCTCAGACTGTCAGGTATTCATGGCCTAATGTTTCACTCATGACTGTGGCAAGCATCTTCAGAGGCGAAGTATCCATCTGTGAACAGCCAGTGAGATGGACACTTTTTTCCAGGAGAACTACCTTGGAAGATGCTCGCTACAGTCGTGGCCATGAAAACCTCAGAGCACAGTCTAACAACTTGTCATTCCAGTAGAAGTCACTGAGTACAAAATCTTAGTTTTGAGATTCGTGTTTTAAAGTTTGAATGAACCATTGTATACATTGGACTTGGTGAAAATAGAAGAATTAGTTACTTGAAAATGGTGTAATTAGTGAGTTCTACCTGATTTAAAGCCTAAATTAGAGCCTCTGGACAAAATTTCTCGGCCCTTTTGTGTCCAAGTAATACCTTAGTTTCCTGAGGGGGGTTGAGATGCAATGGGCTTACCACCTGTCCCTCTGCCCTCTCTCGAAAAATAAGCGTAACAAAATTCATATAGGTAACAGAAACCTCCACTTGGAGGCCCCTTCGCCCCAACATAGGGGGCTATAGGGTTCCAGATAGACTGACAGACCTGCCTATAAAGCATCCTTTCATGAATTTAGGAATATATATAATTGAAAATAACAATTTTTGGAGTTAGTGACATCTGCCAGAATGACGATATTTACTGCTGAATGTTTGGTGGGTTAGTGTCACCCTCCGTTGTAGGGTGTAGACAATCACTAACATAATATAACAACTTCAGAATAATAATACCAAAACTAAAATAGGATATTTACACTAATGTGTTTTGTTGTTGTATGAAGTATACAATGAGGCCTCCAAGGAAGATAGGTTGCCACATTCTACCACCAAAGAGCACAGGAGTCATCAGGAATCAGGAGTGAAGAGCACAGGAAAAATTGTAAATCTCATGTCAGAACAATATACTGTGAAAAAGAGGTGCATAAACCTTTCATGTGTAAGTAAGAACTGCACTAGTAATGTGGAAATCATGTAATCTATTGGAATGAAAACAGTAAAAAGACAGAAACTCCTTGTTAGATATTGTTAGCCTAAACAAGAAGAGTTGTACCAGATCATAAAAACTAACTCATAAAAATTATAGATCAATCTTAACAACGGCTTACAAAACATCACAGGAAGAAATTACATTGGGTCAAATCTGGCAAACGAGTACTGGCTAAAAAAGGATTTTTCAATAAAAAATAAAAAAGCATCAGGTATAAGGCTGGATACTTCTAATGAGATTGCATGTACATATCTTTCATTTAAATTTCATCCAAAGGTTAAAAGTCATTTTCCCATACTTTTATTTTTTACTGTTTTTGTATATATTCAGAACTATGAGCGTTCTATAGATTTAAAGCAAGGAGTCTGAAAATATTACTAAAAGTTCTATAGAGTAAGGATAATAAAATAACTTAAGGGATGTAAATAGTTTTTACAATAAAGAATAAAATATGTATGGTGACCAGGAATTTTTTTTTTTAATTTGAGAATGCATGAAATATTAATTTTTCCCCATTTGTAGTAAAGATAGAGAAAAACTAATGTGCAACATATTTTCCTACATAAGGTACATCACATCATTGGTCCAATTATAAAGAACTCAGACATATTACTGTAAAATTGTGTGACAAGTTTCATTCTTAAATATACAAATTTTTCAATATTAATTTTTGAATAACTCAAAAACTAATAAACTGACAGAAATGAAACTTCACAACATTATCCATTATACCACGAGAATGTGTACGAAAAATCAAGTATGTAGCATTAAAAATTTAGTTGCACCCACAACCCCCTTAACCAGTAAATTTGCTTTCAATTAATTAGTTCGGAACTGTTTTTTCTACAAAATTTACTGCAATCTTACTGATTCCATTCCTTTTTTTATATGCCTGAAGGGTAGTCAAATTACATATGTAATGTTTTAAATAGAGTTACCATTTTTTTTTTTCTACAATCTGACTGACTCCATTCCTCTTTCTTTAATATGCCTAAAGGGTATCCAGTCAAATTACAGAGATAAATAGAGTTATTTTTTGTTTAATCTGGCGGACTCTATTCTGGTTTTGAAATACGCCTAAAGGGTAACCAGTCAAATTGCAGAATGGAAGTTTCATTAATAATTTGCAGGCATTTGTAATAAAGACTGTATATACATTTAGTCTGGGGCATAAACATAGAATTATTTCAGATATTATGTTTTGTGTTACAGTAGCATGCATTGTTAGCTTAAGGGAAATGTCTCGTAGAATTGCTGTCATTGGTAGGGATGGGTCCTCAATACTTTTGATACCTCAATACTTGCATGGTATCGGCATCGAGCGATACTTCAGAAAACTCGCTTGGTAGTTTTTTGATACTTTGATAATTCTTTAATTTAAGGAAATGCGGTATATCTTTCTGCTTTTAGTAGTCTACTAAATATAGTAATTTTTTAACAAAAACTTGTAAGTGGACTGTTTCAAAAAACTAATTTTAGTTTTAATGTAGAGTTTAAAAATAATTATAGGCTACTGATGATATTAAATTTTGTCTTATTAAATATGCACGTACTTAATTTAGCGGGACATTATGGCTATTTTCATTCATTCATTCAATTAATTTAGTTGGTAGGCTATTACACAGTTCTCTCAACTTTTAATATTTAATGTACCTATTTATTGAAACTGGAAATGTTGACGGTATCGAGTATTGAAGTATCAAGTATCGAGGAAACAACCATGTATCGGTATCAAGTATCGAGAAAATCTGGTATCGAACATCCCTAGTCATAGGTAATGTACCAGAGAATAGTGAAGTAGTGAGTATTTATTAATGTTAGATAAGATTGAACTTCACATTAATTTTCTGATACTGTACAAGTTAATTAAAGATCTGCTATTCCTACATATAGGAACAATGATAATCTGGTGTCATCAAACAAGAAGCAAAGGAATTGTCAAATTATAGACCATAAGAATACATACCGAATAAAAATCTCCATTACAAATAAAATAAAACCATAAAGCATGATTTTCCGACCAAAACATCTAAAAATGACTTTTCCAAGACTTGGTTTTCCTTTCTTCCGTTCAGCCCTCTCAACTTCCTGATCCCAGTACCTAGATTTGTAAAATATGGAATTATTATTTGTCAGATAATTAGCTACACCATAAAACACATTTGAAGGGTACAGGGGAAAAATCCCATCAGTCAGTTTTTCAAGGAAACGGAATAATGATGCCATCTAGTGGTTGCTGAAGTACCGGTATACTTTTTGAATAGTCTATCATCTTTTGTACAGACTAAAGTCTGACTTTGTACAAAAGATGATAGACTATTCGAAAAGTATACTTCAGCAACCACTACAAACAAAAGTCTGACTTTGTACAAAAGATGATAGACTATTCGAAAAGTATACCGGTACTTCAGCAACCACTAGATGGCATCATTATTCAGTTTCCTTGAAAAACTGACTGACGGGGTTTTTCCCCATTACCCTTCATTTGTAGATTACCGAAGGGCAAGGGTTGGCCAATAAATAAGTTTCCCTAGTGTTAACAAAATATTCAACACAATTTATTTGTTGAAAGACTTTTATTTTACACATTCACAACTCTTCTTCTTACACGTTACAACTCTTCTTCTTACTTTTCCACTTTGCTGCATCATGCAGCAGGACTTTATGAGACAAAAGTCGAGGGTATTTTCTTTTGATGGCAGCCTGGAGATTCCTCAAGACACCACAGTATCCCTCTACATTCATTGAAGAACCCAGGAGGAGCTCAGAAGATTCACGTGGGAAATTTTCTCACATTTTCCATATTCTGCAAATCTTGCTCCCAGCGATTTTCACATGTTTCCCCAACTGAAGTTGCATCTTGAAGGACAGACATTCACACTGATGAAGAAGTGAAATCAGAAGTGAATAGTTGGGTATGGCAACAGTGGTTTGGAAAACTGGTGCCACACTACCAACAATGTGTTTTTTTTTTTTTTTGTAATGGTAATTAAGTGGAAAAATAAACTCAAAAGCTGTAATATGTAAAGTAAAAGTTCTTTCAACAAATAAATAGTGTAATTTTTTTTAACAATAGGGAAACTTATTTATCAGACAACCCTCTTACAATATTTATATAAGAAGTAAAATATTATATATTTACCTTTCCATTATATCACCAAGTTTATTTGATGTATGTTCATATAGGGGTTCATATAGGTCAGCTAGTTGTATCTCACGTTTAAAATACTTCTTAAAAATACCAACCATCCACCTAAAGAAAGACAATATTACACTTTGAAATGCAATCACTAAGTAGCAGCTGACGTACACGTTTTATTGTTACAAAAGAGCTCCAGGGTCAAGTACAGCAAATTCTCAATTAAAACAAACTTAAGCCAGACTGAACCCCAAGATTATGGCCAGGGTTAGGATTTTTAAGTGCAATTTCCATAAAGAAAAAGGAAGGGAAAGGTGCCAAAAGTAAGACGAAACGGGAGACAAAAAGGTGCTACTAAGCTTGTTATGTAACAAACTTACGTTCACAAACAGCAGGCTAAGGACAAATTATAATTATTAAAAAGAAAACTGGATTACTTAGTAATTATTTTTCATTGTTGCAGGTGTGCCTTAGTCCTACGTTTGCTGAAATTAGATAGGTTCATTATTCCCAAGTCCACAGCAAGTTGATGAAAAGTTAATTAAAAGTTACCATATATACTCGAATAAAATGCGCATTTTCTTTTGTCCATTTGTAGCATTTGAAATTAGGGTGTGAATGACATTCGATGGTGCATTACAACTGAGTGCAAATCTGTTCTGTAGTTCAGCAGTAACTTTGATCAACTACATAACAATGCATTGCTGTAATTCTCGACTTCACTATATTTAACAAAAAATTATCCTATGGAACATGAAATTAAAAGAATGGCCTTACTCCAGTTTGAAAACTAATCAGAATCCCAAATGAAAAATACTGGCAAAATTATCAAGCCCCACCACGGAATCTAAAAAATCAAATTGGTTTTTATCAACAAATTCAGGAAATACGACCTAGTCAATTAGTAAATGCCAAGAGGGAGAAGCTGCTACAACCCGTGTCACCTTTAAAATATTCTGCAATAGATGATAACTTAACTCTCGTGGAAGATACAAAGAAAACAGAATGCTCCACAACAGTATTACAAACCCGGGCCCTAGAGACAAAATACACTAGATATCCAGTACCTGAATGGTTACATATTTACATCGACGGATCACTGTACAACAAGGAACAAGGTGCAGTAGCTGGCATCTATTCTAGCATTTTTAGTTTTTACCTATCAGCAGGTAAAAACTCTACTCACTTTGATGGTGAAATTTTGGCAATTAACGTGGCTTCACACAGTTATTATACAGAATTAACATGTTTCAAAACGCAGTTATCTTGAGTGACTCTATCTCGGCCATCCAAGCTATCATCACACAAAATCTACCCACTAATCACTCAGTAAGAGAAATCCAAAAAGGTATACGCATGCTAACCACTCTAAACAGAGTAATCAAACTACAGTGGGTACCAGTGCACTGCGGCCTTCAAGGTAACGAGCAGGCAGATGCTCTGGCAAAGAAGGGTACACAAATCTTACAGAAGCAAGTCAACAACCTTTCATACCATTCTGCAAAATGAATTATTAACAATACCCTGAAACAACAGATAGAAGAAAGTTTTAGAAAAGAATTTGGCAATAAACCATGGCATTCCTCCTTCATAAATGGGATCCCTGAAACACCTAGGCAAGTAGCAGTGGCAACTTTCCATCTGGCAACGGGGCATGACTGCCTAGCAGCACATCTCTATAAAATTAATATTTACCCATCCCCAAAATGTGTGCTGTGCAATGAAGAGGACTCCATCATGGACAAGGATCATTTACCCAAATGTCAAGCACTAACCTCTACGCAGCTGGTTTCTATTTCCAATTTGTATTGGAAAGCGAGAAGACGAATGGAGATCAACCAAGTGTCTGGGCATTAGATATACTACTACTATATTTATCGTTGGCCTGTTACCGGTATACATAAATATGGGCTGAAATTAACACATTATTTTGACTTTCAAGCTCAACACCAAAGGTACTGAAAGGCGGCAGGGCAGCGGAGTTCAATGCAGAAGTATCTTTGTCCCACACCTCATCTTATCCGACCTGAACCATTATACCGACTTTTATTTATCGACATTCACAAATCCATTGTACTACAAGAAGACAAAATACCACATATAATATCCTACTATTGATGTGCATTACATTTGGCAACAAACTCTATTTTTTTTTTTACGATTTGAAGTTTCAAAGTTGGGGTGCACATTAAATTCGATGGCACATTATACTTGAGTAAATATGGTGCTTAAAATCTTAGACAATAAACGAAACCAAAATAATTATGAAATAAAAACAGCAATGAAACTCAAAAGCGATAGGCATTAAATGATGAAATACGCTCAAGAAGAACATTAAAAAGCTGCAATAAAATATAAATAAGGGGGGAAAGGGGGATTATGGGCATGGAGGAGAAGTAGGGGATACATACCCTAAAAGGTGCTAAAGGGGAAAAAGGTGCTAGAAAATTGCCTCCATTCTCAACTAGAGATAACGTTTCAAACTGTGGTTTCTTTCACAGGAGCTCTAATTTGCCCTATGAAAAAAGGTGCGCACCTAAAAATCCCAATCCTGATCATGACAATCTGAAGCACTCATGTTCCATTGAATGACCAAAAATACTTCAAGAAAATTAATTAAATGCTCACATGTACAAAGTATCCCAAATAGACTATTTTTGCCCACAGTATTGATGGTAGGCAAAGCATATTTTACAGAATGACCACAGCAGAGACTGGCAAAGCCTCTGCCGCTCCCAGAGGAAAAATCAATATGAGCACGAGTGGCAGCTCGAAAGTTGGTTATGATTCGTGTTCACAACAGTTATCTGCCCTAGCATACACTGCTTCAAGACAAAACCAATACTGCCCTATTACCTCCTTCAAACCCTGTCCTATAAACACTGATGAGTCCCACTACTGCGATGAAAGAGCTCTCGTAAGTGAAACTCTCAAACAAATACTATGTTGCCTAATCATTCAAGGACCTAGAATTAGGAAATCAAAAGTCCTTCATAAGTTAATTTTGAATTACAAAATACAAAACCTGGGCGACGCCGGGGCTTTTAAGCTAGTATATTATAATAGTCAAGTTGTTTTGTGTTGTTGCATATGAGCACTGTTGGGTTTTAATGTTATTACTAGGGCCCGGATGTTTATGACCTAAAAATGTTAGAAATATGCAAGCCTTTATGACCTAAAAAATGGCGAAATATGACTAATAATATGACCTAGAGACAATTTTTTTTTTTCAAAATCTTGTCGGTTTTTTCAATTAAAATTTTATGAGAACACATTAAGAAATAATAATATTAATCTTTATTAATAAATTTTTGAATTTATTTAAACAAACAATAAGACACACTCGACAATTCACAAAATGAAAGAAATGTTTCATTATGATGGACGGTCACAAAGAATTGCAATAACAGATCAAATGCATTTTAAAGTTTTCAAATAAAAACGATCTTCTATTTTCACTCAGCATTGACTTATATCGGGAGAAAGACCGCTCAACGTCGCAGGATGTTATTGGGGCATATTTGAAATAAGTCAAATCATTACTTTTGAATTCAGGCTCACCTTCATGGAATGTCACTGGCTTACCACTTAGAATGTCGCCAATCTTGCAAAGTGTAGAGTACCCTTCGTTCCGACCTAGCACACGCTGTAGTTTTGCTTTAACACATTCACCAACTTTACCACGTGCAGCCGTTAACTCACTTTCCACATTTGTCACAAGGTGAAGAGCATCACAGAGTTTAACACCAGTTTCTTCTAATTGTGTGATTGTTGTTGATATTATACTGAAATTTTACTTAATATAAGCGAGGTCCCCGGTCAGTGTAGAATTTGAAAATAGCGTCTTTGCAGTTTTGATGGAGGAAGCTTCGCCTTCGTTGAACTCATTGACAACATCTTCGATAACATTGTAGTTGGTACAGTAGTAGTTTGCAGCATTAAGCCACGTTCCCCAACGTTTGAGGATGGCCTGGGGAGGCAAAGGAACAGAAGAGGCTTTTCCTTGAATTTCTGCACTCGAAGTGGAGCTTTGATGAAGATCTTTTTTACTGTTGCAATTAACTTGTCCACATCAGGATAATTTCCCCGAATTTCTTCTGCAACCCTATGTAGTGCATGTGCAATGCATGTTACATGTATCAATTTAGGATAGAGAAGCTGCAGACCTTTGCCAGCTTTCACCATGTAGGGAGCTGCATCAGCTACTAGAAGAAGAACATTTTCTCTCTTCACTCCCTCAGACCACAACAGATTGAATGCGTTGCCGAAGGTAACAGCAATAGTTGAGTGGTTAGTCCTCTCCAATGCTTCACAAGAAATGAGAAATTTTTCACCTGGTCGGTCTTCCCTTAAAACACCAACAACAACGTTTGCTACGTACCTTCCTTCAGCGTCGCTGGTTTCATCCATAGAAACCCAGATCTTGTTATCAGCGACGCAAGATCGTATCCTATTTAAAACATCTTCGTAACAAGTAGTCACGTAGTTCTTGCGAAGTGTTGTTGCATTAGGAATGTGCTGATTAGTGTATTTCTGCAGAAAATTGATGAAGTGCTGATTATTAACTTTCTCCAGCGGTATATTAGCAGACATCATCATTGTACATAAATCCTTGTTAAAATCAGACATTTTGCTTGTGGTGGATGATGACGAAATCTTCTCAAACATGAGCTGTTGGCGGTTCTCTGATGCAACATTTCAAGTCAAATTGTTTTTGTGTTTTGCTGTACTGCAGTGCTGTTGCACATTAAATCGCTTTTTAGATTCTACCTTAACTTCGCACAGCTTACAGAACAGAATTGTGCCATCTGTACTGAAATGCTTATCTCCAAACTCCCGTACAAATGCTCTCAGTTTTCCACTTATCGGACCCTTAGTTTTAGGCATGATAAACCAAGAGTATTGAGATTGCGATGAAGCACACCATGCAGCGAAATCTTTTCAATAACTGAGGGATGGTTGTTCCTTTCTATCACCCCTTCCCCTTGGCACCCCCAAGAAGAACTTCTACCTGCTCAAGTTATTTACAGAAGCAGTTAGTTGACCTTGCTAAGAAAACTGACAATAGCCATCCTAATATCTCCGTTCGCTTTCTTTGCATCTGTCCCTTTTTACGCATCTCTCTCTTTCTCCTAATTCTCAGAAATATACGTAGGCCAAC
Source organism: Ectobius pallidus (assembly GCA_964059195.1). Classification (NCBI taxonomy): domain Eukaryota; kingdom Metazoa; phylum Arthropoda; class Insecta; order Blattodea; family Ectobiidae; genus Ectobius; species Ectobius pallidus. The sequence goes on from CAXKWD010000005.1 coordinate 82,023,033, forward strand.
GTATATTTTGTGAAAGTATTTTTAGAAAGAAAATACTGAGAAGTTACAAGCAACAATTATGGGGTGTTCAAATCCCATCTCTGAGACGGCTGTAAGCAAATAAATGAAAATGGAATAAAAAAAAACAAAAGCATGGGAAAAAATGACAGATGATTGAAAATATGACCATAATATGAAAAATGACGGAAAAATGACAAAAAATACTGAAAAAGCTAAAATATGACATTATATGACCAATGAAAATTGCATAATTCTAATCACATTAGATGATATCATGTTTAAATTATATTTGCTATGGTAACATCACAAAGGAAAAAATATGACATGTCATAAACATCCGGGCCCTAGTTATTACAATATTTTGTATCATGGCCATATATTTCTGAACATGTTTGAAAATGTGACAGTTTTTGTGTATACCGGTAATGTTAACATTAACTAGTTTTCTTTAAAGAAAATCTAATCTCCAAGGGCAAATACCTACTGCACTAGCCTATAGTTGACTGTGTGCAAATTAAATGTACTGCCAGAACAAATGTGTCTTCTTACTTGAAACCACAATGTAAACAAAATATACCACACAAGGTGCTAGGATGCATGGTCATCCTCTACTACTTGCAAAAATGTACATTTTTAAAATAAATAACCCCTGAGAGGTTTGAAAGTAAATAAAGACTCACACACACATATATATATATATATATATATTTTTTTTTTCTTTTTTTTTTTTTCTTTCTTTCTTCCTATTGCAGACTCCTTGGGCGGGAGGGGGGGAAAGGCTCTTCAAACCCACTAGATGAAATTACTTTGTGAAGAAATTTCACATTTTATTTTTTGATTAATTTTAAATTATGATCTTTTGAACATTTTGTTTCATTAGTAGTCTAGTGTGTGATTAACCTTAGAACTAGTACTGTACCAGAAAGTAATTCTAGAGCAACAGTTCGCTCCAGCACGTGGATGACTTGGTTTACGCAAAAAATCTCTGCTCTGCATTTCTCTTCTACCACTGCTCCATATGTGGTAATCTGTAAAGACAAGAGATTCAACAATAACAGTAATACAAATGGGTAATTATATAAATAATGCTTGGGTGCATGTGAAAATAGAGGTAACTCCAAAATTGTGGGAAATGACACATCTAGCCAGGATTGATGACAGATTTATTCTCTAACAAAATCTTGTATTGTTGGTAGCCATGGAGTAATATCGTAGTGTATTATGGGATAACTATCATTTTTCTCAATTCATGGTGTGTAAAGAGGTATAAGTTCATTCATAATTGTGATGATATCCCTCTTTACACTGATTTCATCGTGGAAAAAGAGGAATGCTCTCTGTTCTTTACCATGTTTATCATAGGTAATCCCACAAGAGTTGATGAGTTTATCGATAGATTTGCGACTGTGCAGCAGGAGCTCAACTGAACTCGAGTTGGATTTATTAAGACTATTCCATAAATAAAAATGTAACGGAATATACAAATAATACCTAGGGTCAATCGGGGCTAATATGATACACACAAAATAATGGGGTAATTATGATACACTAAAAAAAATAAGGGTTATATTACCAATAAATTAATGTTAAAATGATATTCCAAGAGTTAATTTTATCTACTTGTTAGTCCCATATATGAAGAAATATACAGCATAATATTTAATAGTGAAAAAAAATTAAATCTGCAGGTACTTATTTTTTGCCTAAAAAACTTTTATATTTTGATTCGGAACTTTTCTCATACATTGAATGCTAATGAAGATATTTTAAATTCAAAAGCATCATTATGTTCATGAAAAAATGGGCTATTTTTGCATATAAGAATCCTTCCTGAGGTGTTAAAAGTGAATGTTATAAGGTGTTGAAGTTAGGGGGCTAATGTGATACATATATTGGGGCTAATATGATACAGCCCATGGGGTAAATATGAGACACGTATACAGGTAAATCGAACAGAACCCTAAACAAAACGGCGGCGGCGATTAGATCCTGGAGTGAAAGTTGTAACTTCAGAAGAATGGATCACATTAGAGAATGATAAAAATAAAATAAAACAGAGGAAGCGGACAGTCCGAGATGTACAAGAAACAAGCGATGAAGATCTACCAACTAAATTAACGAGTAAAGACGATGATGCAGATGATGTACCGTACACCTCCTTGAACTTCAGGCTGAGGATTTTGAAACACTGGAAAGTCCAGAAAGTGTTAAAACTGGTGATTTTTTGTTGGCCTCTTTTAAAGGTGGAAAAAGAAACAGCACCACTTATAGGTATGTCGTAACGGTTCGCAAGTGTTCGCAGATAATGAATTTGAAGTCATGGGACTGTAAACTGTGAACGACAAAACAACTTTTCAACAGAATGAAAAAGATGTGTCTGTGATAAATAAATCAGCTGTGTTGGGGAAACTGCCTACACCAAACATGACTCTGCTTGGAAATCGTTTTAAGTACGGTTTTGACAAATTTGTAGACGTGTTTGAGCAGTAGTTACAATTACTGTAGAATTGCTTGCCTCAGGAACACTGAAACATGTTTAATTTTTTTTTTTCATCTTTAGTGTGAGTTTGCTTAATTTTTAATACCTCTGTATAATTTTTTCTTTTGATTTTTACAAATCTAGGCAACGTAGAAAAATTAAATATTTTAATCTCTTAAAAATGGTTTTATATTGATACCAGTATCTCAGGAATCCCTGTTTCAATTTAAACCAAACTTTGCCTGATAATACATTAGACACTAGGTGTATCACAAATACCCCAGCCACCTCTCCATCTCACATAGCATGTGAAATAATTGGCTGTATCATAAATGCCCCATCTATGTATCACAATAGCCCCATTTACTGGGGCAAATATAGTTCTCCAAAGCAAAGAACTTCCCTGTGAGGAATGCAAGGAATGTGACCGTTGCGCGCGCAAGCATGCAGGCGACCAATAAGAATCTGCCTAGCCACCTGTGATGGTACCCCTCACCTCCTCCTTCTCCACCGGAGCAATATATCGCCTCTTGCCCCTCTAATCTGCAGTGCACCCCGCAGGGAAGTACTCTGCTTTGGAGCACAGTACGATACCGGTACACAGTTTTCTTTTTTTCTCAAGAAATTCTTAAAATTTGTGTTACTCTGAGTTGCACTGTTTGAAAGAACAAGGTAAGTTGTACATTTCAGTATTTTTAAAGTTATTTTAACACTATAAATTAAGAATTCCATCACAAAAGTTTGTTTTTTTGTATCATATTAGCCCCGATTGACCCTAATTACTTTCATGCTTTGTTGTATAAAAACAAAACCAACAGCTGTGACATCACCGCCTACTATGAATCAACCATCCATTAATCAATTCGAGTTACCATGTTGTAACCAGGGCTACCATAAAACATATAAGTTACTAGTTCCAACTAAAGAATAAAGTAGATGTAAACAAAACCACGTGACATGATGGGTTCTGATTGGCAGTTGGACGCACAACCCCTCCAGGCTCTTGCTTGTCGTCTTCTTCCGAGTATTAATGTAGTTTCTTCAAAACATAAAGAGTAAGTAATGTATTTTATGTAAGACTAAATTAAGCACATTTCTCAAGTTTGTTGCAACACTTTCTATGTGATTTAAGCAATACCAATATTATTAACTGATATTATCGTTGAATGTAATGCGACGTGCATGCCTGAAGACAACAAAGGTATGAAAAAATAACAGTCACTTGTCATGTATTCCTCGAAGACAGTTAAAGTTTAATTCATACGGTGAAAACAAGCTTACCACAGCTATTATAAATAATAAAAGACAGCAATACAGTTCAATGGCTGAAGCTAATCAGGCCTCACCACCTCGTGTTGTTAAGCACAAGCGGGGAAAGCCGTTAAATAGTGGCGAAAAACTGTGCTCTTGGATGTTTTTTAATACATTTTGCAGTAGGTAGATTTTCATTATGACATTGAAATATTACAATGCATTAGCATTTTAAACGTAGGCATATGTAATATTTGTGAAATCCAGCTTTGTTTCTGTAGATGCTAGCTTACTTTGATCAATATTAACCAGTTCCTCTTGCATTGAAATTGCGACGTCTGCAATGTGTCAACGAACACGTGGTCGCGGAGTAATACATTTCAGTGTGTTTGTTTACATCTTATTTATTCTTTAGTTGGAAATAGTATAGTTACTGTAACTTCATTCAGGTAAACTAACAGCAGAACAGAATAAAAGCACATGAACTGGCTTGCACCGAATCAAAATTGTGTTTTTAATCAACATACATTTCTGTTATTTAAATTTCCAAACAAGTTATATTGTATAAAATAATCTGTTTTCGTGCAGTTTAATGGCAACATGTGACGTATTATTCACTGCACACTGATGCTTCCGTGTCCAGTAATGAGCAGATGATTTTACCAACTAAATGCCATCCTTGCAATTCCTACAAGAATATTGTAAGAGAAACGGCCGTGATTGGTCTATATCCGAGGAACTGCTAAACATTATTGGCAATATCAAACACTTGTGTTAAGACATTAACCAAACTCAAGAAACGCTTCCAGCGACTTTGGCGCCATAACAACCCAGGTGAATCTTTGAATCAACGTGATAATGCTCAGCCTCACACAAGTTTGAGGACTTTGGAACACATCACTGAACAGGGTTGGACAGTGTTAGGCTACCCCATCCACCCTACAGCCCTGACCTAGCTCCCTCAGACTTCCATTGTCCAGTGAAATGAATGAGGTAAGCTAGTTAAATACCTAAATTCGACTTCCAAGTATTAGCCAAAGAAACAGCCCGGCCTAGACCAGAGCTTTTGATAAGTATAATTTATAAAGATAAAAGCAGAGCATGCATCAGGAATTTTAATAAAAACGTGTAGGGAAAAACTGGAGTGGATCTGGGGATGTCATTAAATTAATGAGCTATTTTTTTTTTCCATGCATTTTCTTTGGTGGAGAAGGTGCATTGGACTAAAAGTGGTATGTAGCCTTGAAACATCAATATGATAGAAATAAAGAGTCGCTATTTGTCAAAACAAGTTTACACAATAAATTGGCAAAAGATAAATAGGCCTATCTGTTGTTAAGCATAATGCGCTTCTAGACAAAAACATATACATTTTGTCATGCATTGTTGATGCTGCTAAATTTTGTGGGAGAATTTTTATTGGTGTATTGCCCTAGAATGGGCATAATGAGATAGGTATTATTCGCACACTTTATCTTGAGCTCAACACTCCATAATGCTGAAAACCGTCCATATAAAGAAGGCCTCGCTCGAAAAAATGAAGAACGCGACCCGTCCCCAGTATTGCCATACCCAAAAACTTCCCGTTGAGGCATTCTTGAGCTACCGTCAATTTTTTTTTATTTGTTTACATCATATTATTCTGAAAATGACAGAATAAATACAGGGATATTAGAAGAACAGTACTGGTGTTGTGGAAATGGTCGATATAAGTGACAACGAAGTTAAAAATAAAGATTCTTTAAACCAAGAAGTATCGGAAATCAGCGAAATAATGAACCAAATAAATGAAATGAAAAGCAATTTAATGTGTTTTAAGCTGAATCTGTCGTTGGGGAAAAGAACAAGTCAAGTTTTATTATTTCGTTGTATTAATTACCTACAAACTTTCGCGAAAGGTATTTAGTTAAATTACATTTTCTATATTCTGAAGACCGGGAGAGAAATTGTTTAAATAGGCGTAAATATATTACTTTATTCATTTCTCCAGCGATATATTCTACTATAATATCTGAATCAATATAAAATCTTTATTTTGGTAGCGAGAGTTGAAAGTGCTACAAATTACAGTTAGTTCCATTGTGTACCAGAATAAAACTACACACGTTATATTTTCTGGTAATTGGCAACCCTTCAGAAACAACGTCAATTTCAACTCAACCGCCTTCTGCAATAGTCAGTCTCGTATACTGCATGCAAAATCAGCTCCCCTCACCCCCGCATTTTTTAGGCTCAAGATAAAGTGTGAGCATAATAGCCTAATTTTGATAACCCATTATGATAAGTGCCTCAACAATTAGGCCTATAGGCTACCGCGAGCTTGACAACATCCTGAAATATCATTTAGATAATTCAAGTGTGTTCAAAGGTGCAAGACGACATTCAAAACAAATTTCTGGGTGCATTTATAGGCTATATTTGCATGTGTTCCTCTCGTATGAAATCTCATGAGCTGCCACTGGGTCCAAATTGTCCAGTATTGAGAGGAAGGTGAACCCACTACCACATTAGCAAAGCAAGGTATTGATCAAACGTTGTAGGCAATTTATAGAAGGAAATGAGGGCAAGAAGTCACCTGGCTAAGAGGACCTTCATTCATAGAATTGTTGTTTGTATCCAACATCTTATCTGTTCCCTTCTGAACCACAAAGAACATCTCTGTTGAGTTGCCCAGACTGTTTTCAGTCATATGTTTCTTCCATGAGCACCTGATGTTAGTTTCATCGGTCTCATGTTTCAGCATCTTGTGTAATGGTTTTAGGCCTACACAATGAGTTTTAGGTTAGAAGATCTATCCCACTCTTTTCCGATTTTATTTGAAGTTTTTCAATTCTAGAGGCAAACTGACTTAGAATATGATTTCTGCAAATCCAAAAGAACATCATAATTTGAAATATGGCAGTTTTCTACTTTTTTTTCTGTGAATAATAATTGAGTTGTTATACTATCTCCATCAGTTGTTATTTTTAATATTAACACAAACTGAATCCGGAAATAAACAACAAAATTAAGATTCCAAATAAACATACGAGAGTTTATAAGAATGGCTAATAAGAGATGAACATATGTTATACAATACTGGGGAAATTCCGAAGGTCTATAGGAATGCACCAAAAACGAGAGTCACGTTACAGTAAACTTACCGAGAAATAATTATCCTGACAAAGATAAAGTTGTAAACCCAAGTGATAACTGTATTATTAGTAATTGTGGATTAGGAACCTGCTGTTTTCTGGAAAGGTTTCTTCACTCAGAGAACATGTCTTGCAAATTCTTCGCGCAAGAGAGATGTTGGCGTGATCTTTGTTAACTACGGTAACTCTTCGATGTCAATCTGCATCCTTTTTTTCTTTCACTTATTTTAAATACACAAACCTAGCAATATTATCCGATATTTACAAGCAACTGACTATTTCACTAACACAACAAGCCCGCTGAAATTCACAATAATGATGAAATACCTTACCAACCTATGAGCCAAAAAAACCTAAAAAGATTTTAAGTAAATTATCTTCAAGACGAGGAGAGAATAATTCTCCTGCATAATTTTGCCAATAGCCAATATGGGGATGCCCCAATATGCAATGCACTACAAAGCTAAAACCATTTTCCTTCTATACGTTATTACCAGCTTTACAATCCAAGCCAGAGTTTATGGAAGAAGTGACTAGCTTATAGAACTACACGAATACGAACACCCATAGGCCTATAAAGATAAGTACACCAACATTAAGTAGGCTACTACGTATGTTAAAACTATTTTATTTTTGTTATCTTTTTCCTTCTAAAGTGTCACATAAATTCAGATTATTATAGATTTTTATAGCGTATTTAGTTATTTTACCGCTATTGGTTTGACAGACTGTGAATGCCAGATGTTATAGGAGCAGCCAACATAACCAGAAGAATACAATCGAAGTGTTGTAAAACCAAATAAAATAGAGAATATTTTGGTAAAACATAGAGTAGGTCAAGCTTTTCTACTCACCTCTCCTAAATTATTTCTCTCTTCCTTAGAGACTGCTTTATCCTCAAACTGCGCATGTTGCATGTTGCTGCAACCAACTTCCAAACTACACTTCTCTATCCCCTATTGGGGGGAGGGGGAATACTATTCCAACATCTAACCCCAATCGGGGGGAGGGATACTATTCAAACATCTAACATTCCGTGTTGGCCTACAAATAATCAGATTCAGGCACTTCCTTACACCCCACCATAGGCACCGACTTAGGGGGCGGCAAGACACTTTTCGCTCCCCCAAAAAATTTGCTGAAGGGGCCTGACCCCACCAATAAATTCCAAGATATTTAGAAAAATCAGTAATTATTAATATTAATAATTTAATTATTACTCCTAACTTGTTACTAAAGAACGATACTTAAATGCGAATGTGACCGTTACTGTATTTCAACAATAATATAAAATCAACTGTCTTATTACATTAAAGAAACAAGTCCATTCTGACAGCTGTCCCCAGCTGTGTGCTGTGTTGCCAGTAAAGCTGAGCTTTATGTCGCGCCCGTGTGTATAGCCGAAAGCTACATACAAAACTTGATCAGAAATCCGAAAGTGTTTAATCTTTACTTGTGATTTTCACTCCAGTTTGAGACATATTTTATCACTAATCATTGCATTCACTGGCAATAAACACAAATAAACCTGACACTTTAAGAATACTCGTACAGCAGTATGCAACTAAGGAATACCGGAATGTCTGAATGTTCTAGGAGTGATGAAAGATATTATCAATTTTGTTAAGGAATCGCCAAAAGGAATGTCCCTCTTCGCTCATCTAAAACCTGATATTGTAAATCTTCGACCGTTCTGTCCTACTAGATGGACAGTAAGGTACCTTGCGTTATATCTTCTGTTTTAGCCAACTATACTGAACTTCAGGAATTTTTTCATGCAGTTTATAAGAATGATAAAAGTGATGCAGATTCCAAAGCAATGGTTTCTTAATGCAGATGCAATCCTTCAATTTCTTTTTCATATAGACAGTTTTGGTTAAGCTGTTTGGACATATTGACATTGTAAATACTGCCCTGCAAGGAAAAGCCCTTCAGTTTTTGGAGTTGAAGCATCTTCCGGGCTGTGGGCCGTGGTCCAAAGGCAAAATTACAAGTCTCGCCAGACGTTTCGCTCCCGCTGTGGGGAACTTCTTCAGTGGCTGCTATCTTGACGCTGACTGGACTGCTTGGAGAAACGGAGCTGCTTATATACTCGCGGTGGGCGTGGCCTTCAGTTTTTATTGGCAAATAAAATTATTACTACACTTTCAACAACAATTCAGTACCGTTACTTAAGGGAAAATTTTGAAGAAATCTGGAATGAGACCAAACAGAAGATTAACAAAATGGATGTCGTGTCTCCAAAATTGCCAAAAAAGAGAAGAGTGCCCCGAAAGTATGGGGTTATTCCATGCCAAATCATCCAACAGTGGTTGCATGACCATTTTAGAAAAAAATAATTTTTTGTATATGAGTTCATACATGTTTCAAGATATCAAAACAAGTTTTCAAAAAAATCTTTTGTTCTTGGTTTCCCAGGGGTGTCCATTTTTCAATCCTGGTGTAACACATTTTTTTGCGAATGTAGCTGATTACAAATATTTTCATAACTCAACAGCCGTAAGAGTTAGAAATTTGAATTAAGAACCATTTTGTAAGTATTGAAGCATACTTTCAGAAATACTTTATTGTTTTCTTTAACACAAAATTTTTCATATGAAAATATGAGACTGAAATTCGGGTAAATGTTTCCAAAAAAATCACTTTTTGGGCCAAATTTTATATGAGAAGGAAGTGATTGTAAACGTTGAAATTTTTGTTATGTTCAAACCTGCATATGATTTGTCTGTGAGGAAAAAATCAGGGTCTAAAAATACATCCCTTATTCCTAAACTGGCCTCAAATATTAGAGTTTTTCCGATTTTGACTATTTTTGGACTTAAATATCTCTGGTGGGTACCCTTCAAAAAATCTGAAAAATTGCATAAAAGAAGCCTTTCATGTGCCTAACTCACAGTTAAAATTTCTATTTCTTGACTCAACTCCTTCTATTAATTTTATAGAACTGAAATATCACACTTTTTTAAGTAGGGTATTTGGGAGAAACTACCAGTACATATAACTCAACTACCATAAGAGTTACAAATAAGAATTATGAATCATTTTATCATTATTGAAGCTTTCTTTCAGAAATAGTTTTTCTTCAACACAAAATTTTTCATATGAAAATATGAGTTTGAAATTCGGGTAAATTTTTCCCCAAAAAATAACTTTTTGGGCCAAATTTAATATGAGAAGGAAGTGATTGTAAACATTCAAAGTTTTTTTATGTGCAAACCTGCATGTGAGTTGTGTGTGAGGAAAAAATCAGGGTCTAAAAATACATCCCTTATTCCTAAACTGTCCTCAAATATTAGAGTTTTTCAGATTTTGACTATTTTTGGGCTTAAATATCTCTTATGGGTACCCTTTAAAAATCTGAAGAATTGCATACAAGACTAGAGGTCCTCAACTCTTGCATCTTCCCAGTTCTAACATATGGCTGCCAAACCTGGGCCCTCAGAGAGCGACAAAAAACAAGTATCGAAACATGCAAACGAAAAATGGAGAGAAAGATAATTGGCATCACACTGAAAGACAGAGTCTCCAACAAGGCATTGCAGAAAATCACAGCTTCAAAGAGCATCGCACAACAAGCCCTCAGGACAAAGTGGAAGTGGGGAGGTCACATAGCAAGACAGCAGCAAGGCAGATGGGCGCAGGAAACCACTATGTGGGACCCTTACATAGGCATGAGAACACCAGGCAGGCCGAGGAGAAGGTGGGCAGACACCTTCCAACAAAAACTAGGTGTGAACTGGTCGACCATCGCTCACAACAGAAAAGAGTGGAGGCAGCAAGTGAACAACCTTATACCGAACTAAAGGAACAAACTTTAAGAACTGCAAAGTAACTGTACAAAGCACCGTTCTTGTGAAATAGCTCACCACGCGGACTTTACCTACCCGAGCTTCCCCTCTTGTAGGAGGCCCTAGCCCTTCATGGGACATAGAGGCTAAATTCATTCATTCATACTTCTTTTACGACTCGTTAAAAATGAAATGGGTTTCGAAATTAATTATTTAATTTGTTCTTGGAGATCAGTGATCAATATTTTAAACATATTTTTATATGTTAATGCTAATGACTGTCTTTTGCGTAATTGAAGAACTGTGTTCAATTTGAATTAAGTTGTCCTACACGATGAAATGCAATTACACAAGATGTTGTTAATTACTGGTTTATATGTTGAAAAATATACAAACTTCTCCAAAACAACTCACCCCACTTAATCTTCATGTTCAAATTTACATAGCTTTCTTAAGAGATTTCTTAAATACTTTATTTTAACTTTTGAATAAATTGCCAAACTGCCGCCCCTGAAAATTTGCCGCTCTAGGCTGCAGCCTACTTAGCCTATTTAGAAATATGGCCCTGACTGTTGAATAATTTGGCACAATATGTTTTATAATCTATAATATTTTTATATTATTAATTCCAAAAATGTGTAAAGGAGTGTCATGAAAATTGCAAGTAATGAAAAAATAATGATCTTTCTGAGATCAGCATAGGTACTATAGGGCATGGAGAGAAGTGTATTCGACCCTGAGACTTATGTCTAGTCCTGCATTAATACATATTCTGAGGCCACATAAATGTTTAAGGGGAGATGGTAGTTACCGCTGGCAGAACGACAGAAAATATAGCGTATGTTCAAGAAGCCATAACTCAGGTGTTAACAGTCAAATTTAGTTGAATTTTTTTATGCTTTGCAAGTGCATTCTTCAGTTTAAAATAAGCAGAGAATGGTTGTTCTCAAACTCACTGTTTGGTAGGAAATAATTTTTTAACACATAGATGATAATTCTGTTTTACAGTTACTTCCCTTGACATAGGTACGCTTTATTCAATTTCTGTAGCTTAGGTTTTTGTGAAACTTTGGGAACTTACTAACAAAGGGTACTACTATTTAGCCTAGCACAATCAGTCTAATATGTACAACATTACGGCATGAAAACTGCATGAAAACTTCACGACTAAAAAAAAGAAGACTTTTATTAATAAAAATAGTTGAAAATTCTGTATAGTCAAGACTTTTCCCATAATTCTGCTAAGGGAGATTAGTCCTCTATCTATAATGAATTTCTGAAAGTTTCATTATTTTAGAATGAATAGTTTTTCAGAAAATGGTACCTGAAGTACAAAAAATGTAATTTTACAGGAGAGCGAAAAGAAAATAACATGCCTTATGATATTTTATCCATTTTAGAAAGCTCCAGGTTGCTCTGCTTGGCTTAATAATAACGCAACATATAAGACCTATATATCAAAATGTTCACAAAACTATGCTCCATTACATGAGCCTAAGAAAGAAATATATTTTTTTGACACTGATAACTACCATCTCCCCTTAAATACTGTCTGGGACTTTCTCCTATATTGGTTCTTTAAATGAAAAAATTCCATTTTCAGGAATATCTAATACAGTAACTTACATGATTTTTTTTTTTTTGTCTACACATTTAAGAGATCCAATACTTTGAGACACTTCTTCATAGTAATGTTTTGCTTAATAAATAATTGTTCCTTGAAAGCTGCATATTTTAAATTATTGGGTACTAGCGGGTATCCGCAGCTTCACCCACGATAATTCAGAAATAAAAAATTAAGAGCCACATAATTATAACGTAACACTTAACACGAAAAGCATTCATGAACTAAACTATTAATAATTAAAATGAAACTGCTAAAAATTCATCTCTGAAGTTTATTCCACAATTAGAAAGCGCCCCTTGATAAAAACAACCTCAGATTTGAGTTCCCTGGCCCAGAAAACCCCTGCATAATGAGTTTCGTCCATGGATAAATGTTTGCCAATTTAGGCCTACATTCATTATTCATCTTCTATATATGTTGTCTGCATACCTTGACTTTATAAACAAATGAATCGACCAGGGTGGGCTTACAAAATTCAAGCGGTCATGATGCTTTTATTTCCAAGTATGACAAAAATAGGTAAAGCCACTTTCAATTGATTTGACAATTTAAATGTATTACTGAAAACTGATGCTTTGAAAGCACAAAAAATGCAAGTTTTCTGCCAGTTTTTTTAATCATAACTCACGAACAAAAGCAGAACCGCTTCTAGGTGCATTTTCCCACCCTTCAGTCCATCTATGTTTAAAATTTCAGATCTCTGCGTTCAGTAGATTTTGCTGGGCATCATATACAGACAGACAGACAGACAGACAGACAGACAGAGACAGACTATTCCTCTTATCTAAGGATAATAATACTATGGCAAGTATATTATATACATTATACAATATGAACGGCATGTATCTCTCTTTATGCACACCTAGTTCATTATCAGTATGATGACAGCTGATAGGAAATGCTTTTAATAACTAAACATGCAAGAATATTAAAAATACTACAAGTTTATTTTGTACAAATATTTTATCTTTTTTTAGCTACAACAATTACAGAAGGCTTTCATATTATGATTCTTCTCATTCATCAATCATATAAGCATACAAAAACATTCATGGTAAATCAACACAGTATATGGAACATTACTTTTAAAATCCCAATAAAAAATGAAAAATGCCTTCTTTAGCAAGCACAACAATTCACAAAATGTATGTCCATAAAAATAAATTTCAAAGTGATACAAAAATTACATTCATACTGTAGTGTCATCACAGTTTCTTTTTAAGGCAGGAAGATTAAGTAGATAAAATCATATCCCACAATACTTTTTATCTGTTACCGTATCTAAGATAACAAAATACTGTTCACCCTGAGATCACCAACAATTGACTGTTATATCACACTGCACTGCTTAAGGCCACTTCTCTTACGATCACTGTTAACACTTCTCATACCACTACGTAGGAGTTCATCATTCATTTTTATCTTAAAATCCTCACACAGAGGCTACTCACAAAGTGACTAGTAGATAAAAAAAAAATAAAACTAGTTCATTACACTAATCTACATTAAATATCAATCATGGTTCAATTATATGCAAGAATACATTCAGAAAATATGCTGGAATGTAATATATGCATACACTTTTAAACAAGTTCAGCACAAGTCAAATGCTAGAGTTGTTTCACTAATTGAAATTACAATATCCTAAAGTTTTTTTAAGGCTAGCTTGGTTCCTCATGACTTGACGTCTTTCTGGATGTGAAGCTCTGAAAAAAAAAAAAAAAAAAAAAGAGAGATTATAATACATTACCACATCCAATAAGGTACAATTCTTATTCATTAAAATATTTTACTTACTGCTTGTGCCTTTCTTGTAAGCAAGTCTGACATTCCTTTGCTAGTTTGCTGCACCATGTTATAGAGGTAACCATCTTTCTGCTGCAGCAGAATGTGAGGGTGATCAAATTCCTGAAATTCAGATATAGAAATCATAGCTTTCTTAACATTTTGCGAATAAATTTGTAGGGGGACAAAGTTGTTGTTTCAGTTGTTTTAACAATGGTTTTCACCTATTTGCATACCTGATAACTTAATAGAAATAGGCTTTCTGAAATTTCTTTTTTACACAAATCAAGAATATAGCCACATTACCTATATAATTAGCATGAGGATAAGTCAATAAGTATCCGCATTTTTTTTTAAATCTTTTGTATAGGTTGACTGTACCAACTTGTGCTGACGCACATCGACATGTTTTTAATTTGTCTCTGCTTGTGGAATGCTTGACTCCACTGGGTGCTGCACTGTTGCACATTAAACATGGCTTCACTATTCAGAAATTACACCAATGAAGAACAGCATGCAGTGATCAGTTTTTTGTAGTCTGAAAATTTTCCAGGAGCCGAAATCAAAGATTTTCTGCACAATGTTTTATCACATCGAAGCATGTATGAATGGATTGGAAAGTTCAAAAATAGTTGGTCAAATGTGAAGGACGAGGAAAAAACAGAACACCCATCCACATCCACTAATGACGCCAACATTGAGCAAGTGCATATCCTGATTCAGACAAACCGAAGAGTGACTGTCAAAGTGGCAAACCATATGTAAATTATAAAAACTGCTCTCGGGTTTCCAGTCGGGTAGTTATAGATGTGTACTCTAAGCTTTCGGCGACTGTCTGCGTCATCTTCGGAGAAGTGAGATCCAGAGGTTGTGGTGTTGTATATATACCCATGGCAGGACTAGTCAGATGCAGTCGTGGATCCTGATTGGTCGGTGGAAGTAAACGATCTCTCCTTCCGTGATTGGAGCAGAGAAATAGCAGGTTGCCAGGAAGCGGCCAATTGGAACCCTCCGTCTCTATTGATGTTATTTGGGTTCAGTCTGATGTGAAAGGCTTCTTTGATGAGAAGGAGAGATCGTTTACTTCCACCGACCAATCAGGATCCACGACTGCATCTGACTAGTCCTGCCATGGGTATATATACAACACCACAACCTCTGGATCTCACTTCTCCGAAGATGACGACGCAGACAGTCGCCGAAAGCTTAGAGTACACATCTATAACTACCCGACTGGAAACCCGAGAGCAGTTTTTACAATGTATTCGTCGGGAGAACCTACAAAGTTTCATATGTAAATTAACCATGGTTCTGCATATGATATAATTTATAACAGGCCTCTTTCATAAAATCTGTGGAAGAGGGTCCCAAAACAGCTCACTGAACAGCACAAGCACAGTCTTGTGTCCATCTGCTAACGCTTACTGGACCACTGTGCTAACGAAGTTGAAGCTTTTTTTGGTCACTGGAGACAAAATGTGGATCCATCACTTTGAGCCTGAAATCAAACTCCAAAGCATGGAATGGAAACACCATCCATCTCCAGTCAAAAAGAAATCCAAGAGTAAACCCTCTGCAGGAAAAGTGATTCTCACAATTTTCTGAGACTCACAAGGGCCAATACTGCAACATTACTTGGAGAAGTGCTCAACAATAACCGTGCATGTTACAGTGAGATGTTGAGCAATGAGCTGAAGCCTGCAATTCAAACCAAATGTCAAGGTCTATTGTCAAAAGGAGTTAAGTTGCATGACAATGAACACCCACATACTGCTATGTTGAAAAATGAGGTGATTAAAAGTTCTGTATTGTTGCAATACAGTTAAAAAAAAAAAAGAGTATGCGGATACTCATTGACCTACCTTGTATTAACTAAAGGGAACTCTGATCATTATTTTATTACGAAGTCTTCACATCAAATACACCTGGTACAGTATCTCATATCTAGGAAATTCATGCCTTTTAGCAAAAACAAGTTTTCAACTATTATATCTTACTGAGAGCTAATTATCTTTTAACTTTATCTTGTTAATTTTGTAATTTATTGCCAGTATGGTTTTTTATGAGATTGTGTGGGGGACGGGAAAATGTCTGTCTGTCTGTCTGTCTGTACACACGATAATTAAAAAACGCTTTATCGGATTTTAATGAAACTTTGTATATGCATTTGTAATGTCCATGGAAAGAAGCCTATTGATATTGGACCAAATCGGTTTACCAGTACCAGAGTAAAACCCAATTTAGTGTATTTTAAAGGCATGGTAACTCAAATACGCTTTATCGGATTTTCATGGAACTTCGTGCACGCATTTATAATGTCCATGGGAAGACGTCTATTGATATTGGACCATATCAGTTGGTCGGTACCAGAATAATGCCCAATTTAATGCCTTTTTATGGGAATGTATCAGAAAGGCACTATAACTCAAATACGCTTTATCGGATTTTCATGAAACTTTGTATACACATTTATAACGTCCATGGGAAGAAGCCTATTGATATTGGACCAAATTGGTTCACCGGTACCTGAGTAATGCCCAATTTAGTGCTATTTTATGGTAATATATTAGAAAGAATTTATGAAATGCAAATAATTTAACATGACAACATATTGTTTTACTGTGATCATATACGGCTTTGGAAATTGCAATACAGTTAGCTATGACAAATAACACTATTCCTTTACATATGCTTATCAAACTAGAACGTTAAACTGAGCGAGGTGGCCCAGATGGTAACGTCTTTGATTTACATTCTAGAGGTCCTTGGTTCTAATCCTGAAACCTACCATTTTGACTTTTGTGTTGTAGTTTTAAGTGAGTGTGCGATTGGTACGATATCATAAATCTGTATAGTTCAGCTGATGCTGGACGATTTTAATCTGGTTAAAAAAAACTGGACCTTTGTTCTTCCGTAAGCCCTACTTAATGAATCAATCTGGAGCTTAACTAGGAAATCAAATTTAAAAAATACAGGGTGCGGCATTTATAGTTTCCCATTTTCAAAACCATGTAGCACATTTATTTAACAAAGAAACAAGTTACATTGAACATTTTTGAATGCCTTACAGTCTTGGATTTGTAATTCTGGTCTTACTTTTTGAATATGATGTCTTTGAGATGCCCTCCATTAATTTCAATACATTCCTGTAATCTCCCTCATACACTGACCATTACGCGATGTGTGGTGTCTTGCGTAACATTGGCAATTTCCTGCTGAATTGCATTTTTAAGACTGTTAATGTCAGGGAGGGCATGAGCGAAAACTTTAGACTTTAGATAGCCCCACAGAAAGAAATCTGATGCAGTAAGGCCGGGAGATTTGGAGGGCCATTGGATATCACCAAACCTGGAAAGAATTCGGGCGGGGAAAGCGGCATGTAGCATGTCTATTGAAGGACCTGCAGTTGGTGCTGCAGCACCATCCTGTTGAAACCACAATCTCTCAATATCCCAGTTACGATGTGTCAACGCTGGTAGAAGAAAGTTTGCAGCATGTGATTGTAACGTTCAGAGTTGACAGTCACCGAAGGACCATTATCGCTCTCAAAGAAAATAAGGGCCAATAATACCCTGTGCTGCAGTGGCACACCACACCACGATCTTACGACTGTGAAGTGGCCGCTCTTGAATTATGCATGGATTTGCAGGAAATTGCAAATGTTAAGCAAGACACCACACATCGCGTAATGGCCAGTGTACAAGGGAGATTGCAGCAATGTGTTGAAGTTAATGGAGGGCATCTCAAGGACATCATATTCAAAAAGTAAGACCAGAATTGCAAATCCAAGATTATAAGGCATTCAAAGGTTTTGAAAATGGGAAATCATAATTACAATTATAACTGATTAAGAAAAGCATACTGGCACTTTGTTACATCAGTTTCACATTATAAAATCAGTGGGGAATCCTGGTCAATATTTTAGGCACACTATTCAAAATATTTTTGATTTAGTTGCTTATTGCCGAATTTGCACAGAGTGTGGTGATTGTTCTTTCAAGTATGTCTCAAGAGTGGCATTGCATTTATCATGATTATAAAGAAGACAGGGTAAACAAAGGTTTAGGACAAACTTAATTACTTGTTTCTGGAATAATCACTGAAGAAATGCCTGGTTGTTCTGGAGTTCGCAGATTTTTTATTTTAAATTTTTCTGAAGAGTCAATAATAAGAAATTAAATCTGCAATAACTATTCTACTTATAACAAGAACTCAGTGGCACTGGAACCTGGGGGCTTAGGCCCTTTCAGCCTCCCCTAGAAAACATAATATGTGGGTGTATTGAAATTCTGTTTTTCCTTACCTATATAGAATGCACTTTGATTGCTGAAAATTAGAAATGTTTGTGCACAGATATTTTGCACTTAAATTTTCAGCGTTAGGAAGTTTCAAACGAATTACTTTAACTCTGCCTAGGAGAAAACTTGGACAGATCAAATTAAAAATATTCAAATGTGATGACTTTCAAACTAAGACACTAATCCCTCTGCATACTGAAGGTTTTAGTTCTTTGCATATTGTGCCTACTCCTTTCATTCAAATATTCGAAAGGGAATTCTTAAACCCATCCAATCATTTAATGAAGTTCCGTTATTTTATATCTCAAAAGTACAGTAATGTTTATGCTTTTGAAGTGCTTCCCATTCCAATTCTTGTAGAGGAGATCCAAAAGTCCTAATCTTGCCCTCTGCCTTATGTATTCACAAGCTACTCTCATCACATTTATAAAGAAATTCATCTAAAAATCTTACCTTTGTAAAATATAATAAAAAGAGGATATTTGAAATGTTGACTGCTTTGGGAGTTTTCTTTAAACAAGCCTTAGAAAACTTTTCTGCAGAAATCTACTTTGAAAATTTTGGTCACATTTTTACCCACAAATATATAGTCTAATTAGTTGATTGGTGGAACTATAACCCTGGAGTAGACTCAGCCTCCAACAGAAATCAGTCCCAGGAGCAAATCTGAATAAAAGCAACTGGTGCATAAGGCACAACCTATTGTGAATATTTGATCCAAAAATCTGAGATCCTCAACCTCCTGGAGCACTAAGGGCTTCCATGGCCTGCATAGGGATCACTTTACTTTTTATTACATAATGGTTATAAAATATTTTAATAAAAGATTTGAATTCAGTCTTTCTTACCACCATGATGCCAGCATCCATCACAAGAACTTTATCACTGTCCATCACAGTGTTGAGACGGTGAGCTATGGTAAGAACTGTGCAGTTCTTGAACTTCTCCCTGATTGTGATCTGGATCAGAGTATCAGTCCTGCAATATTGTATTATTATTCATGAACAATTCTGAAATGACTTAATTCCTTCTTTAATAACTTAGAATTTATTCACATTTCACTAAACTATTACTTGCAAATATAGCAATACTTACTGAGGATCCACATTCGCAGTGGCTTCATCAAGCACCAGGATGGTGTTCTTCCGTACAATAGCACGTGCCAAGCACACAAGCTGACGCTGCCCAACACTAAAATTGCTGCCACCTTCCATTACTCGTGAACTCAGGCCTCCAGATAGATCATTTACCACGGTTTTAAGCTCCACCTATGAATTTAAAGCCATAATCGTGAGCTACTGCAGTTTGATTGCTTTTAGTCCCCTTAAATTTCCAAATAGATAACCTCTAAATTAACTGCATATTATGCTAAGCATTTAGTGCTTGCTTTTAGTATCTTGCTCTTAGTATTTAGAGAT
Organism: Ectobius pallidus; assembly: GCA_964059195.1. Classification (NCBI taxonomy): domain Eukaryota; kingdom Metazoa; phylum Arthropoda; class Insecta; order Blattodea; family Ectobiidae; genus Ectobius; species Ectobius pallidus. Next base: position 82,042,813 of record CAXKWD010000005.1, read on the forward strand.
TAGTAGCAATCTCCCGATTATCCTTTGGCAGATTATTTTCTTTTGCAGATTATCCATGAAAGGTTCTTCCTGCCTTTTTTAAACAATTTATTGTATGGTGACACGAGCTGGCATGCCTTACTGGCTGAAGGGAAGAGTGTCTGACTTCATCATGCTTCACCTGTCAATGCCAGAACTAAAGACATGTTGGGCCAATTAGGCCTTGCCCATGTCAATACAGAAGCATACCTCAAAACTTGTGTAGGCCTATATATTAAATAAGTGGAGGGAAAGGAAATAGACATTAAATCCATGTCTGGGATATTAATACAAGTAAGAATCAGCTTGAAAAATTTTGTGTCATAACCGGGATTTGAACACGGATCTTCAGCTTAACGCGCTGATGCTCTACCATTGAGCTACCATGACAACATGCCAGTATGACATCAAATTCCTCAACTGATTCAGAAGACAAGGCAGACCACAGGAGGTTCTCCATTGAGAACACACATCCAATGGCGTCCTACATTTGTAGGTACTTTGAAGCCAAGTTATTATTTATATACTATTAATTAAGTGGAGGGAAAGGAAATAGACATTAAATCCATGTCTGGGATATTAATACAAGTAAGAATCAGCTTGAAAAATTTTATGTCATAACCGGGATTTGAACACGGATCTTCAGCTTAACGCGCTGATGCTCTACCATTGAGCTACCATGACAACATGCCAGTATGACATCAAATTCCTCAACTGATTCAGAAGACAAGGCAGACCACAGGAGGTTTTTTCAAGCTGATTCTTACTTGTATTAATATCCCAGACATGGATTTAATGTCTATTTCCTTTCCCTCCACTTAATTAATAGTATATAAATAATAACTTGGCTTCAAAGTACCTACAAATGTAGGACGCCATTGGATGTGTGTTCTCAACGGAGAAACCTCCTGTGGTCTGCCTTGTCTTCTGAATCAGTTGAGGAATTTGATGTCATACTGGCATGTTGTCATGGTAGCTCAATGGTAGAGCATCAGCGCGTTAAGCTGAAGATCCGTGTTCAAATCCCGGTTATGACAAAAAATTTTTCAAGCTGATTCTTACTTGTACTATATATTAAAGTTAAAGAAAATTCTGAGTATAATGAGCATTATGGCAAATTTAGTAGCATTTACAGCTTACTGAGATCTCATTACATTTTATGTATAGTCCATTATAACATTGCCTGAAGATGGAATAGAAATAATTCTAACATTTGGAAAATCTGTAAGCTATTTCTTTTTTATATTCATGCATGTCATTGTCCCAAAGAACATGGATATATAATCAGGAGTCTGCTGGTCTTGTCTTGGTATGTGTATTTCTCAGTTTTTCATGTCTTATTCTATTATTCATAAAAAAAACTTGCTAGACTGCTGTATTTGTTTCTGGAAGATATAATACAAATTCCATCACTGCAAGTACTATTATTAAAGCTCTCAAACTTGAGTGAATCATGCATTATCAAGTAGGTGAGTGAATGGATTTCATAATGGCGCTTTGGGGTACCAGTTTTGAAGCAACTGAACTGAATTAATGTTGCTAGAAAAATAAAAGTTATATGTTGAAACCTCAAGTGACATGGAAATCAACTTGATTTCTAAATATTTGAACATTTAAGGGGACTTGACTCCAAAAACCTGAGCTATCTGGTCACTTTACCTAATGACAATGTGCAGGACACTACTGTAGAAGAGGCAGAAATTTGGAAATAAATTTTCTACAACCCCATAATTGCAATATTGTATTCACTGAACAAGTTTAATGAAACAGATTGAGTGACTATCTTAAAAAAGGGCAAGTGATATGACAAAGGGTAGTAATCCGTGAAAAGAGCAAGTCTAGGATTACTCTCATTTAATTTGAAGAGGTAAATGTTATGAAATGTTGTGTCCTAAGTTTACTAAACCATTTGACTGCATCAGGATGTCGTAAGTGGCCAAATAAGGACCCAAAAGTTTTGAAAGCATATTGAATTATATCCTTTTTTCAACTGATAACCTGTAGAATAATAACATTGCAGACCATTAACAAAATGCAACATGTACCACAAGAAATAATTTCTTAAAATATACCCTATAATCTGATACATTTCAGTGAATGATCCCGTATTCAGCAATACTCATTTCATCATAAAGGTATATACAAGTGTTATCAAAAATTTTTAATTTGAAGTGCCATATTTTTCTGAGAAATGAACATAGTGCATTGAGTTATATTTTCCAATACACTTAGATGAGTTATATTTTCCAATACATTTAGATGCTATATATTAAACTTAAAGCATTCAACCTCACATAATTATTGTAAGTAAGAACTTAGAAAAATTAGAACATATGTTTCGATGCGTTCCCCAGGTTACTAACAAGTTTGTTTTTCTTTGCACCGGATGTCCTTCAGGTTGTATGAATTTGAAAATGAAGTTATTGTTCTAAAGGCAGTGCTTTTTTCTGGGGGTACTTAAAGATTTTTCCAGTTTCATACAATTTTGAAATCTGGATAAATTTGTGCCACACATAATTAAAAGAGATTATATCCATCATTTGCATCTACTTTTTTTTTGTGTTATGTTTGTTATCTCTAGGCCCTACCTAGTTTTGAGAAGTGAGGCCTGACATAAGCACTGCAATCAAGAAAACAAGTGAGTGCTACAGCAGAGTTGCAATAGTAACTAGGACTAAACATTAGCATCTGCTCAAGAATGTGTTGTATCCTTCTGAATAGAGAACTAAATCATTTACCTTCATGTGTTGTACGAACTGACTATGTCGAATATATAAGACTATAAATTGTGTTCCCTTGCATGTTTGTGAAATGTGCAAGAAACCCTGACAGCATATCGCGGACTTAATTGTAGCTTACAGACAGAATTGATAAGTAGGACTATGAACTGACTCCACCTCAGGATTTAAAAGTCATAACCTTATGCATATTGTCTGAGATTTTACTTTCTTTCAAAATATGTGGGTAAGTCTGGCTATGTTCCGTCAAGTAAAATCAAGAGTACCCCTTAAATTTTCTTTAGGAAAAAATGCACTGTCTAAGGGACATAACATTTTTTAAGTATATCTTTGTAGATCTCAGCTGAAGTTTTGGAACCTTTCAAAACAATTATATTGTAAATTAGCAAGTTCTTACTTACAATAATTATGTAAAGTTGTATGCTTTGAAGTATATCAGACACGTAAATGTTTTCCAGATTAATTTAATTGACATTTAGAGGTATGAAATTTTAAATACCACGTCTACAAATATCTGCCTCTCGTTTATCCCCGTGTGAAGCTGTAACACCACGATTTTGGTGCATTTCAGTATATGTCTTATTCAGCAATAGTCGTCTGACCATAGTGGTATTTACAGGGTGATTCAAAAAGATTCATTAGATTTCAAAGTGCTACATTTTTTTAAAGAAATGAACAGAGCATTATGATACATTTGCAATACATTTACATGTATCAAATTTTAAGTAACAGGGCTACAAATTTTCTATTTTCATTTCCCCCCTAGGAACAATGACAGAGCTATAAAACTTAGAACTCAGACAAATCTTTTGGAGCACAATGTAAAGGTATACAAACCTCTTCCAATGCTTTCCACAGAACAGAATCTGGATACTCATCAAAGGGATCCAGGTTTTTCCGCAATGTTCCAGAAAATAAAACTGGCTCCTGGGGGATAATTGATAATTTCTTCCGGAGATCATGTAGACCAATGGTGGTTGTGTCTATTCCATCAATATAGATTGAACCTTCTAGTTCCGCTAATCTGAACAAAGCTGATATCAAAGAAGACTTGCCAGCTCCAGTTCTGCCCACAATGCCAACCTAAAAACAATGTTAATAGCAATACAAATTCTGTCAAAATCGAAAAACAAAACTATTTAACTGTTTTAACAGATTTAAAACAATATTGGTATACCTTGAATTGAAATTTTTTCACAATATGATTTTCTGCTATAACAATATGCTTTTCAATTGAAATGTCAAGCTTTTTAAGTTACAGTATTCCACAACCACCCTAGATTAATTAACATTTGTTGATCATAGTAGTTCATAGCAGAAGTAACTTCACTCCCAATTTGAGTAATTGACTCTTAAAAGCCAGTTTTTTGTAATTACTCATCAATGTCACTTCTTCCTTGTTCTTATTTAGGAACACAATTTGGACTATTTTGTTGCACATAAGCTAAGAAAATGTTACCTCAAGAACCCTTTATATGGATGAGAGGACTCTCTAGAAATTTCGTATCACAACTCTTTATTATTACATATGCAGTATTGCATAATTTTAAAATAATCTTAACTCTTCATTAACTCTTTAGTATCATGCTTAGTTGATTCCTTCAATGGCCAGTTATTTTGTGGGCAGAATTTAAACATGCATTATTGTAAATATTAATTGCACAACCTCTGAATCTGCATTAGACTACAAAGTTAATTCTTCACTTCTAATTTTGAATTCTATAAGAATGTTTAGTTTCTCTTACCTTTTCTCTTGCCTGGATTGCAAAACACAGGTCCTTCAGAACTGGTGCCTCTCCTTTTGCATATCTTAGGTATAGATGATCAAACATTATAGCTCCTTCTGATGGCCAAGTAGCAGGTGGTTTCTTATCTACATAGGTACAGAAAAAGAACAAAATTTTCCCGAGTTTCCATAATGAGGTGGAAAGCATTAAAATGGAAGCATTACATTCACTAAAATGATGCCAATATAATTTTGTATTGATATTAAGTATTTATATTTTTATCAGAGGGAAACTTTTTTTATTGTTATAAGGTAAAGTAATAACGTACTTATATAAAAATGTAATGGTTCTTTTCTGCCTGTTCCAATTTGTCATTAACATTACTAAACTGACGAGATTTGAAATTCTGCATGGACATAATATACCCAAAAGGCTTAAGTTATAGGACTATAGTTATAGGACTATAATTTCATCATTAAAATTCAATCTCAATTAAAATTATAAGCCACGACAACAACAGATGCACATCAATATATATTTCATGGCCTACTGGCAAACCCGAAAATCCTCAAAATGTAATGTATTTTGTTTTGGAGCATTCAATAGAAGAGGATAGGTCTATTTAGTCACAGAATTTTACATGACTATTGCATTGAAATAATTGTAAAACAACAAACATTCCTTAGGAGCAGTGTTTTTGACACAATTATCAGCACTTGTGTTATTGACTAGCTGGTTATCAGTCCTTCATTTGGGTGAAAAAGTATTTTGTACAGTTTTTAGCCTTGCCCAAGAAATATCACAAGGCAGTAACCATACCAGTAGGCCTGCCTCATTTTTACTGCCTCTTGAAGTTTGAGAATGATGCCTGTCAGCATCTAAACCACGCGAACCTCTTCTAATTATTGCTACAGCATTGAGCAATGTGTCTTCCCAGCATCTGGCTCTAGTCTCTGACATGCTTGATCAGACTGACTTTCTTGTGCAGATAACATCACTCTGAGTTTTGATCAAATATTTGATATACACATTCACACAATGGTCAAATATTAAATAACACTGCACAAATAACAGGCATCAACCTCAAACTTCGTGATCTATCTTAGGTAAAGCTAAAATCCATGCAAAAGACTTACACCCATGTAAAGGACTGGTAACCAGCTGGTATTCTACTAATTGTTAAGAAGACTTCAAAATAATCTAGAAGAAGACTTCAAAATAATCCAGTAGTTCTTTATAAGGTAGCTTGAAATATTCTGTAACCCTTATGGGCTTCTTAGTTCACATAGGCCTATAAATTTTCCCTTATCAATTTTAAAAAATATTTTATTATTGCACTACTTTCTTTAAATATTATTATTTATAGACTGTTGTGTACAGTTTGCCTTAGGGCACCACCAATATAATGACATTTTCTCTGTTCTCCAAATGCCTGTAAATTTATGGAGATAGGACTGTCTCAGTTAAGCTTATATCATTAAAAAAGCCAAATTTGCCAAGATCAAACCAGATTATGAACATTATATGTACAAGCATCAAAAATAACAATAATACCAAAAGTCACATTATTTCATGATTTAGATCAATATTTTGAACTGTGAATTGCATAAATAGCAGTATCAAAAGGTCATGGTACCTGACGTGGACTCCAAAGGTGGTTCTTGGTCCACTGTAGTGAACTCCAAAACTCGTTCTACAGATGTCATCTGATTTTCCAGTTCTGTAGACTGTCGCATGCCCCACTGTAACATGCCTGTTAGCCCAATTGCCTGTGTTATGGCAAGTCCTACATTTCCTCCAGTGTTTGCTATTAAAAGAAGTACAGTTTATAAAGTTAATTGATTTAATGTTACATGTTTCATATACCCTAAGAGTTAATGTTAAGGAAGTTTTTTGAATAGCAACTTACATTTTACAACTCTGATTAACAGCTTTTGAAAGAACGGCTTTTTCTTCCCTTAGTTGTCTATGACCACGGCAGGTATGTATGGACATTGACTTTGTTACTTGTGTTTTTAATCACCTCTTCATTTCAACATTGATTGGTGGAAACTGTTTATACCTCTGGCAGAGGTTAATGAAAATTGTGGAAAATGTAATTATTTTGTAATGTCAGTAATAACTCAGTATGAATATTACTTTCTATCAGTAACGTGTATCTCTTGTATTAAATTGGAAACAGAACTAGAGAAAACTATATTGGAATTACAATCAGCATGGAAAATTATTGATTGTGATATTATATTCAATGGTACTTGAAATTATAAAATTCCATTTTGTATTTGATAAGTATCTGCATCCCAAAACTGCAGCAATGCACATGTTTATTGTCACGAACACACAACAGGTAGTTGTGGTAAAGCTACATTTTGTAATTAACCCTGCAGTGCTCACGCAGCGTCTCACAGACGCCAGACCAAATTCATTTCACCATATCTAGAATACCTATGAGACCATTGTGCTGACCTGCTATCTACCTTTCGGTCAACTACTCTTAAATAACATATTCAAGCGGCAACCCTCCAGTTTTCGCCTAGCAAGAGTGGAGTGACGTTATTGTTTAAAAAATGTAGATGGCGTCTGTGAGATGCCGCGCGAGCTTTACTGTTACAAGGTAAGTTACTGGTTTAAAACAAATTTCTTGCAGAAACTAGTGATCATAAACCTACAATACCAATCTTTTCTGATGGAAATTATTTATCATTAGGCTTGGCAATGAGTGAAAAGGAGAAAAAATATAATCTTTCAGATCCAAATGATTGGAAGATAGTGCAAAGTTGCTAGAAGAAGAAGAAAGGACTTGATTGCGATAGTGATCCTAAAGAAGACATTGCGGATACTGAACAAGAAGCAGATGATAATGATTATAGTGAATGTGATAGGCCTAAATATTTCGTAGAGCGGGACAAACTTTATAAATGGAATAAGAAGAGATCAGTAACTAGTAATAAAAGTTGTTATACCTACACAGTCTTAGGACAATAATAATTTAAAATTATTTAAAAATTGTTACATGCCTAACAACATTGTTTTATTGTTAATTAATTAGTCATAATGTGCTAATATTGATTTGTGTCCAATATGATTACATAAATGCTCATTTTCAATAAATTGACTTAATACACATATTTTTAACTAAGCAATGTATGCAAAACATGTTCAATAATATTAAATAAACTATGACAACCCTCAATAAACAAAATGAACACTCAAAACAACATAAAACTATAGAAATAACGTAAAATACGAACGGCGTCTCTGAGACGCCGCGCGAGCTTCTATGTCCCAAAATAGCACGCGAGCACTGCAGGGTTAAGAATTTACATGATAGGCAATCTTAAATATCACTCCAATCAAAAGTAAGCAGAAGAAAGTCTCTATCAATAATCTTAGTATTGTTAGTAACTTCCATTTTATGGAAGAAAGAAGAAAAAAAAAACATACACAACCTCATCATCAAATCTGGCAACTTGTCAATTTCTACTTTATCCACAAATATTTTAATTAAAAAAAATAATGGAATTCTCAAATAATCAAATGCTAAAAAATGTGATATTTGCAATGAAACAACACAACAATGGTATGGTAATTCAAGATTGTGTTCATTTTTGCTTTTGAGATTCTACTTCAAATGTCAAAATTGTTTGACATTATTTGATTGATATATAATTGTTTGATAATATTTATCAGAACCCCTAATTTGTGCATATTTGAAAAACAATTCAGGCTTCATCTGTGAATATTTACTCAATTGCCAGTTGTTTTATTTAAATTATTTAACAGAAAAATGATATATTTTTATTAACACTCACATCATTTTTACGTAAGTTGCAAGAGTTATATAATTTTATGCTTAATTGCATGAATTACACAATTTTATTCTTAATTATACTGTTTTTCCATAACAAATATAAATAATTAATTAAACGAACAGAACAAATCTTGGGCTTCCATATAGGCATAAATATTTAAAATGAAACGATTAAAATGTACCACAGACTCATGAACCTTACTCAAATCATACATAAACAATTAAAACAAATGAAGAGTTTACTTTTATAAGGGTCTAAGTGCCACAATCATGATTGCAAAGAAAACAAGACATACAGCCATAGAAAGACGTGCTGGTGATAGATCCAGCACATCAACTTGGAACAGATTGCTACTAATATTGGCTTTCCCTGGACCTTGGACTCTTCTGAAATGCATTGGTCTGGGTACATAGACTAATTTACAATTATCAGCTGAAAAATCATGATTTTGGCACTTAGATCATTATAATAGTAAACGCTTCAATTATAGAACTAAAATCCCAGTTTCAAAGTACATTTCAAAATTAAAGTGCAATGCCCAGGGGAAAAATGACATCTGAGTCCCCTAGCCTAAAAAAGCCCTGCATAGTGAGTTTCATTAAAGTCATTCAATGCTTTTTTTCCCCCCCGGTTGCTGTGGTAATTAATCTCACAATCGAGTGCTGTCTTGTTAATAGGTTGCGTAGGCTGAGCATTCATGAGGTATAATGAAGTTTGCTTTTTATATAGTAGACAAGTCTTGATTATAAGAATCTCCATAAATACCCAGCCCTACCTTTGACTTAACATGGTGAAGCATTAAAAATGAGTTTCATGCCTCATGGTTATCAGTGTTTTGATTGGTAACTGCACAGAGTTCTGTGATTACCAGCCTGTTAATTATAATTCTAATGAATTCTGCTATATGGCATTATTGCATTTCTATTCTTAAATAAAAATATTTAATTTAAATATTGGAAATATCTTTCTTTATGGAATAAAAGTGTTAATGCTTTACTATCGGGCAGGTTTTTATTTATTTTACTTATTTATATTTTTAATTTTTATTTATTTATTTATTTATTTATTGAAATGAATTCTGTTATACCAAAACCTCTATTAACTGTTAATTAATGATTGCAAATTAAATATGGCAACAAACAGAGAGTCAGCAGTTACTTCAGCCTGTTGAAAGAACTGGGATAAGGTGCAAGAAACGCTTCTAGGAAACCCTGGTTCAATTCCTGGTGCATTTAAGTTATTTTGTTTATATTTTCTGTAATATGTTATCTTTGTTTGCTGATATTTTGTGGTGCAGTTTGCAGTCTTAAAATTATAAATTAAACAACAAAGAATTTAACACCTTATCACCAATGAAGTCAGAAGCAAAGAACACACATATTCAAGAATATAGGATAACAGTAAGCTGTTTTCCAAGAAATAAACTTCAGCAAAGAAAAAAATAAGCATTAACTTTTTCAAAGCTGAATTTTTATGATTGATATAACCATTCATCAAATGAAATCATTAGTCGATTATGAGTTTGAAATAAAAATAATTTCAGTGGAATATTTAGTTTCCATAAATGATTTTTAACAATGTATTACTGTATTAATTTTGTAATTACGTTTTTATGCAATTTTTTTGCAGTCACAAATTTATATGTCAGTAGTAGTGAAAAGGTTAACAAAAGATCACTAAGAAAATACTACTTCTACCATCTATGAAGTAAATGTACGTATTACATACAAAATACAGATTTTCTTTACTGTAGCAATAAAGTATAGATTTTAATCTTTCGCAAGCTATGAGAGTTACCATTTACCATGCAGTCAGGTTAACCATGCAGTCAGGTTAACCAGAATCACAACAGGACTAAGATGTTACGCATGTACTATTTGAGATGCTGCAGATATATCCAAGTACTTTCGAGATAGGGGAGGAATTCTATTCAGTAAAATAATATATTACAGTACAGTGTAGTGTAGTAAAGTATAGTATAATACAAGGGTAAGTCAGAACATATTCACACTTTTTGTTTAATCTTTTGTAGGCTGGTTGTACCGCTTTGTGCTCGCACACATTGACATGTAAATTTGTCTCTGCTTGTGGAAAGTTTGATTGTTATGACTCCACTTGAGTATTGCACTATTGCACATTAAACATGGCTGCACCGCTCAGTGTTTGCACCAAAGAGAAACTGCATGCAGTGATCCATTTTTTGTCATCTGAAGGTGTACCAGGAGCTGAAATCCATTGAAGAATATCTTCACAATATGGGGGGCAATGTTTTACCATGTCAAAGTGTGTATGAATGGATTGAAAAATTTCAAAAATGGTCAGAGAAGTGTGAAGGAGTAGGAAACAACAGGATGCCCATCCACATCCATTAGGGATGCCAACATTGAGCAAGTGCATATCATGATTCAGACAAACCGAAGAGTAACTAAATCGCAAACCACAGGCAAATTAACCACGGTTCTAGATACAACATAATTCAGAACAGGCTTGGCTTTCATAAAGTCTGTGCAAGGTGGGTCCCAGCTCATTGAACAGCACAAACACAAATGTGTGCTCATCTGCCAACATTTACTGGACCGCCATGCTAACAGAAGTGAAGCTTTTTTGCATTGAATAGTCACTGAAGATGAAACATGGATCCTTCACTTTAAGCCTGAAAATAAATGCCAAAGCATGGAATAGAAATCACCCTGCATCTCCAGTCAAAAAGAAATTCAAGAGTCAACCTTCTGCAGGAAAAGTGATGCTCGCTCTTTTCTGGGACTTAGAAGGGTCAATACTGCAACATTATTTGGAGAAGGGCTCAACAACAAACAGTGCACATTACAATCAAATGTTTAGCAACGAGCTGAAGCCTGCAAATCAAACCAAAATGTTGAGGCCTACTGTCAAAAGGAGTTGTTTGTTTTGCATGACAATGCATGCCCATAAACTACCACCCATACTGCTCAAATTGAGAAACTGGGTTTTGAGGTGTTAGAGCATCCTGCATACAGTTCCAATCTCGCCTTGTCAGATTTCCAACTTTTTGGCCCACTTAAAGATGCTTTAAGGGACCACTGATTCACCACAGATCAAGAACTGAAAGAAGTGGTGCATACCTGGCTTGCTACTCAGCCAAGAAACCATTTTTCTGATGGCATCTGAAAGCTTGTGCAATGATGGATCAAGTGCACTGAGAAGCAAGGGGACTATGTTGAAAAATGAGGTAAATGAAAGTTTTGTATTTGTATTTGTATTTGTATTTGTATTTGTGTTGCAATAAATTTTAAAGGGATGGATACTTATTGACTTACCCTCATCTATTATAGTACTTTTATAATTGCACTTCATGTCTTACTGTTGACTGTGTAAGGTCTTAATTTGATCTTCACAGAAACATCCAGAAACTGTACCATATATTACAGTTCTGCGGTGAACTTTTGAATAGTCAACTTTCGAGTTGAGATACTAATAGGACATAGGTTCACAATTCTTCTTAATTCCAAGTATTGACGTATTACGGGTAGTATTTTACAGTGACAGGGTAATGTTACATTTCTCTTGATGTCTTTTTATAACAACTAATAAATTGTTGCAAAAGATTGCTACAAAAGGGTGAAAAATTCATATCAGAAGTAAATATGCCACAGAAAATGTACAAGTGAATGTAGATGAATGCATTTAGCACTTTTTAAAAATTGTAGAAATATGTAACTTTAAGGCTTACTTCCACTAATCATAAGGAAGCTGAAGGTAACAATTGCAATATAGATGAGGCATATCACATCCAACCAGAATCCAAATGCTCTGCTTGAAGCAATGAAGAGATACCATGCTCCAGAATGCAAATCCTGCAAAACAAAAAGAAAATTATTCACCAGAACTCTTAAAAAGTGGTATTAAAAATTAAATTAATTTATTTACAACAATTATAATGCTCCTGGCAAGGTTTGCTACCATGGAAGAAGTAGAACCAGAATGTCAATGTGACTTGAAACAGGTTAATTTGGAAGTAATATCAAAAAAATAATTATATCCCATGTATTACCTTGGAATTAGGGAAATTGATGCCACCTGCCATTCCAACTAAGGAAACAAAATAGCACTGTACAGTAGTATTATTTCTGTCTGACACTGCTCAGAAAGATGCGCCGTAGACAGACGAGTCCACTATAGAAAAATTGTCATGTTAAGGGGTGGTTGTTTATTAGTACACAGGTCTCGGAAGAAGGAACATCTCTTGTTGCGGTGCCTAACAGACAGTGCTTCAGGTGAGTGCAGTTGTGCGCAAGACTTTTGCAACATGCCACCGATTCATAGTAAACTGGGAGGGAGTAAAGTTATTCATTCGCAGACAAGAGAAGTAGTATATAATGTATATAAATATTTTCGGGATGTGAGGGGTCAGCGTGCATCTGTATATAAAAGGGTTTCAACAGCTACAGGTGTATCCATTAGTACTGTGAAGCGAATCGTGAAAGAGGCCAAAAGTATTGAAGAAGGAGCTTCTAATTCTTTTTCTACCCCTGATAAAGAAAGAATACGTACCTCGAAGAAATCATCTCCTGACAATTTTAACGAAGAAGTAGTCCGACGAACAATTAATAATTTCTATATTGAAGAAAAGCAGAGACCTACTTTTAAAAAAATACACTCAAGACTAAAAGAAAAAATTGACTTTCAGGGTAGCATCTCTACACTCAGGAAAATTATTTTACATATTGGTTTTCGGTGGAGGAAAACAAGAAATAATAGAAAAATTCTTGTGGAACAACAGAGAATAAAGTCCCTCAGATGTGCCTATTTAAGGTCTATTCATCAGTATAGGACTGAAGGGCGTTCAATAGTGTACATGGATGAAACCTACCTTCACACAACACATACTACACCATGTGCCTGGAGTGACGAATCGCTGAGTGGACTCTTCTCGCCAGTTTCGAAAGGACAACGGCTTATTATAATTCACGCTGGAGGAGAGCATGGCTTTGTGCCCATTGCTTATTTGAGATTCATTTCACACAGAAAAACAGGGGACTATCATGGGGACATGGATTTCAATAACTACGAGCAGTGGCTAAAGGAAAGACTAATTCCAAATCTTTCTCCTCACTCAGTCTTGGTTATTGATAATGCCCCTTACCATAACGTGCAGCTGAATAAGCCTCCCACATCGAATTCTCGAAAAGACGTGATGATATCTTGGTTGCAGTCCCACCTTGAAAACGATAATTTTGAGAAACAAAACTTTCATAGTAAGACAAAAGCTGAAATTTATGAACTAATACTGACACTTAAGCCACAACACCGAAGCTACAAAATCGATCATCTTCTCCAGCAACATGGCCACGATGTTTTAAGGCTCCCCCCTTATCACCCTGAGCTCAATCCGATAGAACTCATATGGGCTACTGTAAAAAATTGGGTAGCCGAAAACAATGTGACATTTAAAATGGAAGATGTCATGAAGATTACGGATGAGAAGTTTTCCTCAATATCTGCAGAGGAGTGGAAACGGAGATGCCAGCACGTGAAGAATATTGAACAGGAATATCTGGAAAGGGAGGGACTCCTGGATGCGGCTCAAGAATTGGTCATTCATTTGGGTGGTGATAGTGATGCTTCTAGTGAGAGTGATTCGGATGCTAATAATGTTGGTGGTGATGGTGATGATGATGCTGATAGTAATGGTAAAGGGGAAAGACTCTCAGTCTCTGGTGTCACTCCTATGGAATAATATCCAGTCCTGTAATTGAGCACAGCGGTAACACCACACTTGGTATGTAGAGTAAATATATTAAAGTTCCATACTGTATGTTAGAGTTAAAACATTTAATGTTAGTGTTATAACATTTAATGAATGAGGTAAAAATATCTGCCAGAGCTGTACTTGGATAGGGATTTGTTTGTAAACACAAACGCTGACTAAAGATATATAAGCTACTACTGTCATGATCGGCGGGATGGGAAGGTCTCTGAATTAACCCACACCGCTGGATTCTCTTCTCCTCACTCGCGTTTCGTCGGGGTCAGACAGAAATAATACTACTGTACATCCTACAGTAAATGTCAGTGGATTTGAATTAAACTCACAATATACGAGGTCTGTTAGAAAAGTATCCGACCTAATTTTTTTTTTGCCGAAACCTGATGGATTTGAATCAAGCACGCTTGCAAGAGCCGACCTTAAACCTTTGTGCGCATGTGTGAATTTTTTCCTGCCTGTAGATAGCGCATTTGAGTGAGGTAGTGTGTAGTGCTCTCGTCGTTTCAAGGAAAATGACAGAATGACTGGAGCAGCGCTATTTGTCTGAAACTGGGCGTCAGCCAGGCGGAAACCATTCAGAAAATTCAGACTGCTTTCGGTGATGATGCTATGGGCATATCACAGATTAAGGAGTGGTACAACCGGTTTAAAGACGGCCGAACATCGGTGGTGAGCGAGCCACACTCCGGTCGGCCATCAACATGCCGAAATGACCAGGTCATTGCCAAAGTGAACGCTGTGGTGATGCTGGAATGTCTTGTGAGTATCTGAGAAATTGCGAAAGAGGTGGGCATCATCACTTTTTCGGCACATTCAACTATGACCGAAGATTTGGCCATGAAGAGAGTGGCGGCGAAATTCAATGCCGATGCTGCTGACGGCGGAGCAAAAGCAACTTTGTGCTGAAGTCTCACATGACATGCTCGACTCCACAAACAGTGACCCCGACTTCATGAACACCTTAATGAGTGGTGACGAGACCTGGTGTACGGGTACGACCCGGAAACCAAATTCCAGTAGTCACAATGAAAAACAGACTAGAGCACTACACACTACCTCACTCAAATGCTGCTTGCCAGCAACAGACACCATTGACAGGCAAGAAAAAATTCACACATGTGCACGAAGGTTCAAGGTCGGCTCATGCAACCGTGCTTGATTCAAATCCTTCAGGTTTTCGAAAAAAAAATATAAGGTCGGATACATTTCTAACAGACCTCATATGAACCTAAGAGAAAAAGAATAAGCCCATCATGCAGGAGGAAGATTTTAGAGACTTTGAAGATTGCCATACCTTCATCTCAGTTACTTATTTCAAAACAAGTCTAAGATCATCTTCAACAAAAAATGTAGGCATACTTAGAATTGAGCTACTGACAATCTGTTTCATTTAAACAGTGACATGAAACAAACTTTCAGATATTCTGAATATTAAGATTACTCAAATGAAGTCCTGTAACTATATTGACAGAAAACAACAATTTAAATTATTTCAACCTGTTCAAAACTAAGTTCAAAAAATCTAGGAAAGATATAAAGATTTTTTTGTATATACAACATTCTGCATAGAAAACTGACAACTTTAATGAAAGAACTAGTGATCTTGGTTGACAAGTTAAGAATTATTTGATGAATACACCACTATTCCTATAAACTTGCCTGTATCAAAAATGTTATCTATGTAACACTATTTACCGTATGTAATATGTAAAATTAATATTATTTATGACTTCTTAATATTACTTTGATGAAGATTATGAAATTTTAAAACGATTGAATGAAAATTTAAAATTTGTATCTCTGGGATCAATGAGTACCTAAGCAAAATGAACCCGAACGTAGACCTTTGACTGTATGTTCATCCAAAAAATATTGAACCTTTGGATGGCAAAAATTCATTTATTATACAATATACAGTTCCTTTAGTCTCCTTCAAAGCAGTCCCCTAATGCACAGACTTCTCCAAGAGGTCCCGCCCTTGTTAAAAACACTTCTGGAATTGTGTTTAGCTGGATTATAGCATTCTGCACAATGTACACAATAATCTCTGGTAGTTCTGGTATAGCAGTAAAAAATGTCAATATGATTATTCTAAGTATTAGATTCAACTGTATTAAAACTAAAATGAAAAGAATACAGTGTATTCTGTTCTATAAATGCACTGGATGTTTCTTACAGTTGGCAGTCTTATCAATAGTGGATGTTGTTACCTCTAAGCACCAGTGTATCAGTCAAACAATCTTTATGTAAGTTGTCTAAAGGATATGCACAGTTTGGCCTATAACTATGCCACCACAGTATAAGTATTAATACAGTACAGAAACTCAGCCCATTTTTCTGCCAGATTAGCATGCGTGCGCATTTACTAGCGATCGTAGCGGCCATAAAGTAAGACTACAGAAACTACTCCGGGAAGTAGGGCCTATGTAAATAAACAGGAGTGTTGTATTTATTAGAACACGCGATATTCGAAAGGACCTTATTCTGCTGTAAATTTCAGTAATAATAAAAGACAAAATCCTGAATTGCATTTCTTCACTGTCTTGAAACATCCAGAAAGGTAAGAACGAAAATAAGTAATATTTATTGTAGGCCTACTGGCTTACTCGTGATTCTGGTGTGGTTATGTTTCATGTTACTTTAATGTAATATTTTTATATTTTATTCTGTTGTAATGATTTCTGGTGTATAAAATAGGTCATTAATGGTCGGCAAGAAAACCTAGTAACAAAATATGTAAAATATTTGAGTGAAAATTACCATCTATGCTTGACACACGCCGAAAACAGTTTATGAATTCCTATAAAAACTCGTTAATTAAAACTGCTGTACAGACGGTGTCTTCAATTCCAAATGCTCCAGAATTTTTTGTTTTGTTTAATGGAGTCAATCCTGCAGTAATTGACACTACATAGACCTACAATAAATTGAAGTCTTATATTGCCGTATAAGGCAAAGAATCAAAATACACTGTCAACAATGACGTGCAGGATGAACAACGTGACAGACCTATAATATAATTTAAGTAATTAATATGTAGGCTATTTAATATCATAATTTGAATTATAAATTATATTAAAGGGCAATGATTTTAAAGGAAAAGTACTAGGCCTAGATACAGTCCTTAACAGTAGCCTATTTAAGTATTGTTTACCTCTTCTTAACTAGAATATAATACAGTATCCATTTTATTATTTCTTAAATTTAAAATTAGATTTGCATTAAATAAAAATATTCTGTATTTTTCTCTTTTAACATAACATATTTTGCTATGTGTTTGTGTATTTTCCCAAGTCATTTGATATGATGAGAATGTAGTTTTACTCGATCTCCGCATGGAGCG
This sequence comes from Ectobius pallidus, assembly GCA_964059195.1. Taxonomy (NCBI): domain Eukaryota; kingdom Metazoa; phylum Arthropoda; class Insecta; order Blattodea; family Ectobiidae; genus Ectobius; species Ectobius pallidus. The sequence continues at coordinate 82,060,197 of CAXKWD010000005.1, forward strand.
CTAGTGTCATCCAGCCAACATGTTGTCATAGGACTTTTAATTTACAGTTTCTTTACTGTATTAATACTTTTACTGTGATGCCACCTTCATTCTGGACAATATGGATAAATGTGCTTCAACATCCAACTACACTGAGTACTAAAATGTTACTCAAAACAAAACAATAGATAGCAACCTTGTATCAGAATATAAACACTCTGTATCGGTAGTTTGTGGTATAAGGTGGTAGATAATATAATTTTAAATTATTCGAGAATAAATGGGCATTACTGGCCATGCCAAATAATGCCCAGAAAACCACAGAGAACATGTTTTCAGACTTACAGACGGACAGACTAACACTGCATTATTGTAGAATAAAAGTAGAACCGTATTGCTCAATAATAGTCTGCAAAACAGTACAATGAAACAATACAGGCTACTGTAAGTAGCAAAAGCAGGGCAATGAAATCTCTCAATCTCGAATTTACACCAGTGACATGGATAACATTATTCAGTTGCATGCTGAAATCTTTCCCACAAAACACATTCTTGAAGTAAAATGAATGATACTCCCTAACAGATTGAGAAAGAATGAAAAAATGCATTGTAAGATAATTGTGAATGACTTAAGGACAGCTAGACACTCCAATTAAAGATTACAGAATTATTAACATAAATATTTTTAAGTAGAACAAAATCCCACAGCAGACTAACGGAGAGTTAAGAAATGCTTAATGTTGTTGATATCTATTATTTCTGTAAAAGACTTGAGTTTTTATGATTACTTTACATACGCATGCAAAGTAAATCACAGTGATGGGAAAGTTACAAAAAAATAGTAATTGGGCTGAATTACAATTACTTGAGAAACATTTTACTTAATTACAATTACAAATTACTTTTTGAAAAAAGTAATCAGTAAAATTACAATTTCAATTACTTTACAAAAAGGCAGTACCTAAAAATTCCTTCTTTTTGGGGGGCACAAAAAAGTAATCAGTAAAATTACAATTACTTTATAAAATGGCAGTACCTAAAAATTCCTTTTTGGTAAGGGTTAAAAAGAAGGCCATGACGTTCGTGTAGCAAAACCCATAAAGTGACATTTACAATAGTAAACCCCCGCAACACACGGCGTGATATTGCTGTATCACAATAGATTAGATTTGATTAAAATTAGAAAAAGACGAATACCAGGATCCAGAATCCTATTTCAGAATTATATGTTGCAAATTACTGGTTCTCATACAGCATACATGAATTTTCAATGCCAGAAGCAGTATTTTCAGCAGAGCCTCTAATGCTCGGTAATTAACTTTGAAGTTGAGGTTAGATTGAACTTAGTTTTATACCGTGGAACACATAACCTTCTTTTCAAAGACAGGGATATAAATAAATTTTATAGACTGAGAACAGCAATTTTAATTTCTTGAACAAGTCTTGAAATAAATGGAAACCACACAGAAATCTAATTAGGCCTAAATGTGATATCGCTTCCCATAAATTGCTCTGGCTGTGGTCGCCATTGAAAAAAAAAAAAACACAAAATGTATTAGACTTTCACTCATCTCAGCTGATGTCGCGTTGCCACGTTTTTCCGCAGAAATACTGACTTGCCATGTCGAATGTCGCATCGCTGCGTAAATCGCTACAGTTTTGCTGAAAGTTTAAAGTGTAAAAAAGAACGGCTGATAGTCCATGCAGCAAAACCCGTAAAGCCAGATCTGACTTCGCTTCACCACCGCTGCAGCAACCATACAGCGATGCTGCAACAGCTGTAAAGCGCTTTATGTTAGCATTAAAAAGAACGCAAAGTTCACCGCCGCTGCATCGACTGCCAGCAAGTACAAGAAAGCAACATTGCCAAATTCTCAATATGATACTTTTCGATTACTAAAATGTAACGATTACTCAAATGTAATGATTAAAATTTTATTTCCAGAAGTAAATTAAGAGTAAAAATTACATTTAAAAAAAGTAACGATTACAAGTAAATGGGACCAAAAAAGGAATTGTTACTGTAATCTGATTACTTTTACTCAATTACTTCCCATCACTGGTAAATCATAAACTAAAGTAATATTCCTTAGGCATTCAGTCTTAATACAGAACTTAATAACATTAATACAATCTGAATATTGGCTGTATCCCATGATTCACAATATTATAAGACCCACTTATTATGCTAGTGTAATATTACATAGAAGAGTCAAAATATTTACCTGATGATTATCAAATTCCTTTTCTAGTATACCTTGTGCTCCAAATGCTCTTATTGTTGTTAGACCTTGCAATGATGCATTTAGATGTTGAAACACTGGACTTCGAGCTGTAATGAAAAGAAGAATTAATTTAAGAGAATTCCATGAAAAATGAGCCAGAGTAACACTTTTTCTAATCTACTGTAATTCCATATCTTTAGGTAATCATTGAGTCTTCCTATGAGCTTTTTACACTGTTGTTATATTTAAATCTAAATTGTGTTCTTTTCCTTCTTTGTCTATGTCACCTGATCATTCCCTTTCCATTTGTAGCTAAGTTTAAAAAATAAATTTTGCATGAAGATTGTCAGATAAGGAACATAAAAATATTATGGTTGAATTTTTATAGGCAAAGAACAATTTTATCCTGATAATAACCAAATTAAGACATTTGTTTGACAAAATGAACATCACATTACAAACATTATCAAATATTTTTCTGGTTTCATAAAATAACCTGTAAAAAAAGTCAGCCCGCATGTTGGAAAACTGGCAAGAAGCAGGTGGGGGTAGCAAGAAGCTACCAACAACAAGATTTCACATTAAACGTTTTAGACATTGAGAGGATGGTTACAATAGTTTGTGTGGGTGTTACAGAATTGTGAGTACTCAACTGCATGATTAAATAAGATTAATTTGGCACCATGCCTAGGGAAGCAGAACAGTTAGGGCTTCAATCATCTTGTTGACAATGTTGACTTTCTGGACAGAACTCTTGACATATCAGCCGAAAGAAATAGAGAATTATTACAGAAAACACTTCATACTTACTCATTCCTTCCAACCGTTTCACACTGCGTGATGTATGTAAGTAGACAATACGTAGAAGGTAAAACGTGATACCAACAAAGAGTGTTGGTAGTAATAACCAGTAGTTTACAATAGCAACAACTATGATTATTCCGAACATTGTTAATCCAATCTGAAAAGAGAAAATTTGAACAGAGTATGAAGAAGAGAAAAGTTCTGAAAATAGGTTTAAAAATTATGTAACAGGAAGGTTAATTATAGACAGACTTAATTATAGACAGTAGGCCTACTTTTAACTATGAGGAAAGGGTTTTTTTTTTCTGAAAATACATTAAGGGATTATGTAAACTAACTTTGAAAGTAGTGATTAAATTGAAGAAAGAATGGATAAAAATCACAATTGTTAAACTCCGCTATCAGAGATCAATAATTTCTAGTCGTTAACTTTGCAGAAAAGATATGATGACTCTGCACCCCCCCCCCCTGCCCCTCTAGTCTGATGACTAGGGCCTGAATTTTAATGACATTGCACCTTTTTCCTGATGATACTAAGGCATTGAAAATAAGCATCACCCATGCAATCAATAATAAAATGGAACAAATTTTAAAGGTACGTAATTTTTTCTGCATTTATGAGAGTTTGAGTTTAATAATGATAACACATCTATAAAACCAAGGTGAATTACAGGAAGTTCGAATTGCTTTGGTTGGATGTTGGTTGGATATCCAGCATACTTCTGAGCATAATTCTGAGCAGCCTTCTATCGCTACGAATGCCTTCACAGTAACCAGAAGAAATTGAGCTGGTTCTATCAATTGGTCTAAAATTAATTTTGGATTTGACAAAGCCAATGATTAAAAATAATTCAATAACTTAAAATTATTCTTGATCCACAATAATATGCAACAACAATAAACTGTTTCAAGATTGGTTAAAAAATTTTACTCATTACGATGAATGAGTGTAACGCATGACTGAACCTCTGCCAGAAGAAGTGAAGAACAAGTGACAGGCTTTGACCCATCTTGCTCCTTTTCTTCAGTATGGAAGTATTGTAAATCGAGAATAATTTATGGTGAAAGTAGGCCTAGTATGTATCCCTCATTTCAAAATGACCGTATTGCTGAAAAGCTCAGCACTTTTCACGATCTGGAAAGAAAAATAAATAGCCTGTATTATAATATTCTCTACTGAAACAATTGATTGTAGGCATGTGAAAAAAAAAATACTCAGAGTAAAACTGATAAAATTGGTGTTATCACTGGTATGTTTGAAGACATGTATCATAATATCACTAAATGATAAATTAATTTAAGAGATTTTTCACTTTTTAGTTTACTTGGTGATAAGGAATATAGACTAATTTGTGTACTGTTCAAAATAGTTGAATGTATCTTTCCAATGGTATATTATCACAAGTTAAAATTCCACTGAGTCTGTACACTGAAACTACTCAATTTGCCTGGTTCCTGATATGTAGTGTTAAATACAACAAACTTGCATAAAGGTGTTTAGTGCTAAATAATTATTGCACAAAAAAACAAAAAAACAAAAAATAAAAAATAAAAAAATTAATAAACAGAAAAAATCCTATAGACTAAATTTTAGTGAATTCTGAAAAAAAAGACTAAATTGGACTGAATTCTGCAAACAAAACTTTTTAAAAAATTTATAATAGAAAAACCAGTTAGCCATTTTGTTTTCTTTATTAAAATCCATGCAAAACTCATTCATGAAATTCCAGGATCCCCAATTATGTTAAGTCGTCTCAGCCAATTTTCTTGTTCCTTTAAATAAAGACTAATGAACAGCAGCATCACACATACATGCAGGATAGTTTTTCAAGTTTAAAAATCTCACCCAAGAGAGGGATATTTGTAGGTGTTTACCTGCATGAGCCATGAAATTATGAAAACATTTGTTACCTGTAAGCAGTCTATCATTGCAGCAGGAAGGAGCTCATCAATAGCACCCATATCTTTTGAAAATCTGTTCAATATGCGTCCTGAAACAATTAATGAATATTTGATTATATATTTTGGGAAGCCCAAAATTTATCCATGGGCAGAAAAGTAACAACTCCTTTACATAACAGATTATACAAAACTGTTGGTCACTTAAGTTTTTAAAGTTACAGTTTATATTGGCACTTATATTATTTTTCCACAATTTCTTTCCCTTTTGTCTCTTCTATCAGCGATTTCTCTATATACAAAAACTTAAAACTACAAAAACCTAATTTTGTGATAACTGAATTTTAATCTTTGTCTGAATACATTAAATCACACATTAAAAATAAATCATCTTTCGTTATAGACTATAGTGTTTTCATGTATTGTGAAATTGTAGATCAAGTTTTTTTTTTCTGAAAAAATAATTTATTGTTTAAAATTAAACAAAGGTGTTACTTATTAAATTCTGAAGTTTTATGAGATAATCATATTAGTGAACATAGAGGTCTCTCATAAAACTTCAGTGCATAGTAAGATACCGGTAAGTAATTATTTTAATACCTCAGAGCATAACTCTCTTTCTATGAAACCAGAGAGATCACAATTATGAATGAACTTATACCTCTTTACACACCATGAATTAAGAAATAGGATAGTTATCCCGCAGTACACTTTGATATCCCATGACCATTGACAATACGAGGTATCTCTCTATACTCATATAGAAAATAAATCGGTTATCTTTCCTGGCTAGATATCTAGTTTTCTACATTTTTGGAGTCTTATGTATCTTTTCACTCGCACCAAATAATTATAACAGGAAAATATTTTCTTTTCTAACATCACCGCTTCTCTGTATATCTATTTGATGCTCCTGTATCAATAAATATCTCTCTCTGCATGAACACTAGACATGAAAAACTTAGGACTTGCACATACCTGATGAATTTGTATTGAAGAAGTACATGGATGCACGAGTGATTGCTCGAAACATTGAATCATGCAAATTCACTGAAGCTCGCATACAAACTGTGAAGAATGTCATGGAACGAACCAGAGTAACCATAACAGTACCAACTGTTAAAGCTGTGTAAAAGTAAATGCAGAAGTCAGTATTTAATAAACCCAAGTTGTCGTAGAAAGGTGTAATCCAGGATGTATCATTGCTTGGCACAATGATATCTATATTGTTGCTTGGAATTGATTCATTTAAGAAGGGTGTTAATTCAAGTAGGAAGGCTGCTGATTCATTGACTGAAAAAGTAGCATTTTCTGAATCAAGTAGTAAGGGTTCTATAGTTGAATTTCCTGAAGCATTGGCCAATTTTTCAGAATGAATTGTTTCCCAACGCCTCTGTTCTATGTTTGTCCTGTAATAAAAAAGAATGACATAAGTTTTACTTGAATTTTCAATGCAGCTGAATTCCTGAGTAAACAATATACTGATAACACATTACAGAAGATATAAGTGGTTCAATATCTCAAAGCATAACTCAAGTAAATGACAATAGCTAAGTCTGTTAAATTAGAAGTTGTTTAATAAATCATTGTTGCTTCCAAAATCCCTACTTTTGAATGAAGTAGTTAATTTTTAGGGTTTGAATGTACATACATTGGGCATATGGATAGTTATACAGAATTTTTGGTCTTCTTTGCTACCATATTTAACAATGTTTGAGTAGGCCTACTGCAACTTAAGCCTATATGGTAAATGTTGATTTTTGTTTCTCATGCCTGCAAATCTGTGGAATTTGTGTAGTACTACTCGTAGTAGGCCTACCTGTACCAGTAGAGGAGAAACAAATTGTTTTATTTAAACCCACCATGGAAGGTAGATTACTGTCTATTTATTCTGAGCTATTACCCAGCATACAAAACTTTTTTTTCTCTACACCATTTGATCCATATTTCCAATTTGGTAGAGTTAAGCCAGTATCGTTAAACAGCAGGAGAAAAATTTGGAGTTACAATGGCTTTACTGTTGGTTGCATGCCGATGCAGGCCAGTATTGCTGCGGTCAAGAAGGCTTTGGCATTCAAAGTTCTGTTCAGCAATTACAATTACCCAGGAAGGGTCTTCTTTATTTCATATCTTTCATATAAGCCCTTCCACTGAATTGCAAAAAAATGATATTGAATTGTTTGATGAGTTCTCCTGCCTAGTCATATGCTTCTGATGACAAGGTTACTGAATGGAAAGAGAAAAAAAGTATAGTTTATTTTTTTTTAATTGGTCTTAATAGCTTCAACTGAGAAGTGCTTTTCGGTCCAAAGAAAACCCCAACTTCAAGTAGAAACTGTGATAAAGCCAAATTAATGCAAAATACACTTTTGAGTTTAGTTGTCCAGATTCTACAAAGAAATACAAGTAGCTAGTTCTTACGATAAGATTATCTATAGCGTATGTAGGTTACAACATTCTTCAAGTTAATGAAGTTTAAGGCTACATGTAGGAAAAAAAGTGTCCCGTATTTATACTAGAAAAAATTGTCACTTCAGGTAAAAATTAGTGCTTTCATTTCATGTTTATAAGTGGAAATGTACTATAAGGAACTAATTTATGTCCTTGAAAAATACTCATTTCTCTGATACAGCTCACAAAGAAAATATAGGCTATAGTACAAGACAAAGTGTGGAGAGAAATAAGTTAATTGAAATAGGAAATACAATGGATGAGAATCATTTTCATTTTACTATAATTTATGATTTTTTCTCAAGCAATTTATGTGAACCACTGAAACAGAAGTTTTACTGAAATGCTGGGCACTGTACCACACAAATGTGAGTCGGCTATTAGTTGCATAAAGGAAGTGAATGGATGTGAGAATAGCACTTCACCATCCCTTACTGTTTCTGCTACAACAACATATCCATGTTCATTACTCAGTGGATAAATACAGGTGATGTAACAAATACTTTTGAATAAAGCAGTAGTTAGAAGGGGAGCCTATAGGTATATGGTCTTTCTCCTGGACAATACACAAGTAAATGATTGAGGGACAAAGATTTAGATGATTCAGCATTTTGATGGTAGGTCTTTTTCATCAATTGGCATTCTTGAGAGGGAGAGCTGTTATTGACTCTTTTCTTGATCGACTACAGTTTCTCTACAGTTTCTTACTTTGATTTAAAACAAAACATTGATGTTGCAATTACAAGCTATATAAAAGCATGCAAATCTATTTATTACAAAGAGAATTTTCCACCTGACCACAAATAATTTTAACCAAAAGTTCAATGTATGGAATATTTACTTAGCCCTTTATTCTACAGTAGTGTAATATTAATTAAATACTTACATATATAGCACTCATGTGTACATTTTCATACATACTATTACATTTTCTACAATAATGTTAAGGAGCTGATAAAACTGACTTACAAATGCTTATCTATTGTCCTTAAATATATGGTAGCATATATTATGCTATTCATATAGTATACATTTGTACCTTAACTAGTAGCTTGCTGAATGCATTCAATTTAAAATATAAAACCATTAAAATTATATTGTCTTGTATGCTATATAAACTTAAAAAAATTTAAAAATGTGTTGTCAAACTATTGTCCTGAAGATTAAAATTAAGTAAAATTGCCGAATTATTCAGCAAATAGTCATTGATATAAAATTAGTGTTATATACACTGGGGCTATGCAATTGTATTTTAGTTGTAAAACAATTGTAAATTGCAGTAATTGAAAAACAATTTGTCTGTTCCTAGTTGTAAAATATAAGTAAAATTGCCAATTTAAAATTCTTCTTTAGTACACTGAATCTATGTAGTAGTATATTAATTTGTAGAAACGCTGGATTGATGATGGCTTTTAGTAGTATCGTTGCATCGATTGAACTTGTGGCCTCTATGCAACGATACTACTAAAAGCCATCATCAATCCAGCGTTTCTACAAATTAATATACTACTACATAGATTCAGTGTACTAAAGAAGAATTTTATATTAATGACTATTTGCTAAAATTCTTGGCAATTTTACTTATATTTTACAACTAGGAACAGACAAATTGTTTTGCAATTACTGCAATTTACAATTCTTTTACAACTAAAATACAATTGCATAGCCCCAGTGTATATAACACTAATTTTATATCAATGACTATTTGCTGAATAATTCGGCAATTTTACTTAATTTTAATCTTCAGGACAATAGTTTGACAACACATTTTTAAAATTTTTTAAGTTTATACAGCATACAAGACAATATAATTTTAATGGTTTTATATTTTAAATTGAATGCATTCAGCAAGCTACTAGTTAAGGTACAAATGTATACTATATGAATATCATAATATATGCTACCATATATTTAAGGACAATAGATAAGCATTTGTAAGTCAGTTTTATCAGCTCCTTAACATTATTGTAGAAAATGTAATAGTATGTATGAAAATGTACACATGAGTGCTATATATGTAAGTATTTAATTAATATTACACTACTGTAGAATAAAGGGCTAAGTAAATATTGCATACATTGAACTTTTGGTTAAAATTATTTGTGGTCAGGTGGAAAATTCTCTTTGTAATAAACATTTACCACAAACGGAAAAAGAATGAAATTTATCAATACTATGCAAATCTATTGTTAAATGCAAGCTAAAGTTATTAGAAGAAAGCAACTGCACTTTTCCGTAGCCAACTTTTTCCCTTTTAAGTGTTCGAGTCTTCTTCTGGATAAGCTTTGTAAGTGCTTTTTTGTATTGATCAATATGCATTAATTTTTAATCCACAAGATTAATATTTTAAGCTCTACTTCTGTATGCTGTGCCAACACTAACTCTGATCTTTCATTGTTAATTTTCACTTCTGTTGCACACTTTCATCCCTTGGTATCATTTTCAAAAACTGGGGATTGCATTACTTTTAATGTGGTTAGACTATTTTTAACTTCAAAGATTGAAAACTACTAATCTACAAAATAATTAAAGTTTTCCTGCAGTACAAAATGAATGAAGTCAGGTTTGAAAATAAATTGTTTCCAATGTTTCAAAGGCTCATGTTTCCTCCATCAACAGGAAAACTGAAGCATTTGTGGACTTTTCAAATGTTGGAAACAATTAACCTTTAAACCTGGCTGATACCCTAAGAAACATTCATTCATACTGATCTATGCATTATTAATTCTGTTACATTCAGAGGTGTAGACTTGAAAATGTTAATGGGGGAGGAGGGCGAGGGCAAGAATTTTAATGTTAGTTACAGATATGAATAGGGCTGGGTTTTTGAAGAGTTTGCATCCTTTTTTCTAATGATGATAGTACAATGCTGTGGAAATTAAGTGTGGTTCATGCTGTCTTGAGTGAAATTAAACCAGTTTAATGGGCCATTTTTTTCTGCATTTTCAGAAATTTTTCTCTGATAGGGCATTTTTTACAGGTTAAAGTCATTTATAAGAATAAATCCAGGTTTTTGTCATTTTTAGCGAGTTTTGTTGAATTATTCTTGTAATAAACTTACTGGTAGAATCAATTTTCAATAAGCCTTAAAATTCTTAGAAATCAGTTGCAAAGTGGCCTTTCCTATTCACATTGTTAAATACTAATTACCATAGGTAATCCTACAAGAGTTGATGAGTTTATTGATAGATTCGAGACTGCGCAGCAGGAGTAAATTTATCTCATGAAACTGGTCAACTGGAGTTGGATTTATTAAGATTATTCCATGAATAAAAATTTAACGGATTATACAAATAATAATTACTTTCATGCTTGTATAAAACAAAACTAACAGCTGCGAGATCACCATCCATGAATCAATTGGAGTTACCATGGCATAAACCAGTGCTACCAAAGGTGCATTTAAGACATAGTTAACTTCATTCAGGTAAGCTACCATAAGAACAGAATAAAAGCACACAAACAGGCTTGCAGCAACTTGAAATTGTTTTTAATCATTGTACATTTGTACTATTTCAATTGTAGACAAGTTATGTTTAAAATAATTGTTTTCATGCTGCTTAATGGCAGCGTATGACATATTAATCACTGCACGCTGATGCTTACATGCCCAGTAACGAGCAGCATGTTTTACCCGATAAAATGGTATCCTCGCAATTCCTACAAGAATATTGTAAGATAAAGGGCCATGATTGGTCTATATCCGAGGAATTGCTAAATGTTATTGGTCAATATTGAACACACTGCATATGAGCAGAATAGTCCAGCTAAACCGTACACATCTATTGTCAGACAGTTGTCCTCTAATGGAACGTGGGGGGTGAAAGTACCTGCAACTTTTGGTATTGAGTCTACTGGTTACAACTCAGTCCATCACAGAGTAGAATCTTAGCTAGTGGTTGAGGTAATTACGTGATTTTTTTTTCAACACGCTGAAAGTAAAAACAAGTATTTCCCTGAAATTAAAACAGTTATTTTTGACACTGCAACATAATGTAATGCAGTACTGAGTAAAAGTGTGTAAAGCAGTATTCAGTGATGAAACGTAAGTGATAATGTGCAAGGAGATCGACAAACAAAGATTTAATTTTAAAGTCATTCTTTTTCTTTTTAGTTGATTTTTAATTAATGAAGTCATAAAGTTATCATTCTGTGCTGCACTTCATAAATAGCAATAAAACTTGTCTTACCAGTAGGTAATCCAGTAATCACATCCACTAGCCAAAGCCTGTGTTAGAACAAATAGCATTAACATAGAGAAAATGACACAGAAGTTTCCTCCAGCATGTAAGTAAGCAGCGTACACTTTAGAGCTCACAGATCCCACTGTACGCATTTCAGCAACTTCTTTTGGCTCAGGCTGCTTCTTTTCATCCACTGAAGTCATACTCTGCAATAAAAAACCGGTAGGTCTTATAAAAGGTAATATCACTATTTTATATTTACTTATTACTGGACTAGGTTTTTTGTTATTCATGTCCTAATAGACCTCACAGTTTGTTTTGAGTTCAATAAAGAACCACAGGAAACAGTCGTGGAGAATTAAGTAGCATAGAGTTTGCTACAAGTCAATTAAAGAAAACATTTACATACTGCAATAGACATTTGACGAAGCATCTTCTGTAAAGGAGGATCATCTTCAATTGTTTCTTCAGACATTTCATCATTCAGAAGCTTAGCAAAGTCCAGACCTGTAGCTTGAAGTTCATTGTATGTTCCAGCAGCAGCTATCGAACCCTAAGACAGATACAGTTCAATTTAAGTACCACATCTTCAGAGCAATCTAAGTAAGTTTTAAAATAATTATCTTAATATTGTAACTGTGTATACTGCCAATTACCAGAAGCGAACTTATGAACTACAAAAAATACTCATCTACCTTTATTTATTATTTTAATTTATCATAGGAAATCTCATGAAAGGCTAATAGTTTATCTATAATTTTGTTTATCTGATGAAACTCATAACCTTGAATGGGATTTATTAAGATTTTTCCAGGAATAAAATGCATCACATATAAATATGCAAATCCAATAGATGAATTTCATAAAGTCCTACATTTTGAAAAAACTTGCTAAGGAGGTAACCAAATGATCGCCAATACAAAATGTCTTACACTGTATATTTTAATCTTCTCACTGGCAACAATCCAAATAGGTGAGAGCACTGCATATTGATACTCTGCTCATTCAGTAGAGAGATTGTATTTTTTCGATAAAACCCCTTCCTTCAAAACAGATTATGTGAGATAAACCTCTGTGATTGGTCGATACCCGAGCAAGCAGCAAGAACTTAAAAGGTAACAGTTAGTAAATTACTGTAATTTCTCAAGTGGTCAACCCCTGTCCTGATTTGTTTATATTTTATGTATTTTTGTATTGGCAGGAATGTTTGTATTGTTAATGTAGAGTACCGGTATAATTTTTTTTAAATAGAGAATATTAATACAGTACTATAAGTGACATTCATTATGCTGTACGAGTAGTAAAGTTTTGGTCCCTTATTTTAGGCATTTATCTCTTATTTTCACTTCTTTATCATCCCTTATTTCCACTTTCAGGAGTGGGCAACCCTAGTTATTGGGCAGTATCAAATAGTATCAAATATGATGATGATATTTATTGTACTAAGAAAAAATTTACAAAAGAGTCTACCGGATTTGACGCTAGCCATTTTACCAGTAGACATCTTAAACACCATAATACATTTTCATGGAGTGTGTGTAAACATATAGAGATAAGTTTCCTTTTGAACTATGTTCATATGCCTTCTTTCTGTTCACATTATGACACCATTATATTCTGTTACTCTTGCCGTTAAGAAATGCTCTAAATAAATAAACTTATTATAATGACATTTAATAAAAAAATATTCGTATTAGCAACTACTCAGACTCTCTATGCATAACGCATTACACTTCACTGGTTATTTAATTTAGCTGCCACATTCTTGTAATTTCATTTTCGCTTATGATCTCACACTGCTTTAATTTCACTATCTGTTGCACGCTAAAAAAAAAAGCCAGACGCATATTCCTGCGGTGTTGATTTTAGCAACGATTGGACACTGATCCCTACAAGAGATTAAAAGTTTGTAATTTCTTTTTACTCCTTAATTCAATCCCTTCCGTTTTCCCGCCCCCCTTACTCGTTTTATCATCTGTGTAACTTTGTTTCGACCATGGCCCCACTGGGATAGAAAATCTGATAGACCTTCTCTCACTCGGTAATTTCACTTCACTATACGTAGCTCTTTCCCGTCCCTGGCTGACCAGCTGATTCGTACATGGTGGTGATACTCTATCCCTCCGTGGTGACGTCACATCTCGAGAAGAAGCAGATGGTGTTTGTCCTTGATTGTTATCGCTGACACCTCGACATACGTCGGATCCTCGCACGCGGCTAGCTGGACGTTCCACCCTCTCGTTTCCTACGAATTGCGACTCTTTCAGTGCCGGTATTTGCTGACGCATTTCCTTCCTTGGTTTGTTGCTGTCCTTTAGTACCTTTTCGCTCTCCACTATTTTTTCTCCATCCACCCAAAGTTGTAGGTTGCGTATATAGGCTTTTCTCCCTGCCTGCTTTAGCTCTTTCAATCTGTGTACTAATTGTCTCCTAATGCCCCTATCTTCAACTGAGAGATCTTTATTCACAAAAATGTCGCTTCCTTGTAACATCTTCGATCTTTTTAATACATCGTGGACAACCTGTGACGTGGCAAATCTTGCGATTATCATTCTTCTGCCCAGCCTCTTTCCAACTCGAAATGCTTCGGTCACTTCCCAACCTTGCAGTCCAATCTTCATCTTGTTCTCCAGAATTTCCTTAACCTCTTGCAAAGGCCAAATTCCTCGTCTCTCCTCCACTCCTGTAAAAACTAGATTGAATGCGCGATGTCTATTCTCCAGTTTCGCAACTCTTATTCTCAGATTTTCCACTTCTCTCCTCATTCCTTTAAGCTCTTCTCTGATCTCGAGTTGAACTTCTTTCCCCGCCTCGATGATTTTATTCCCTATTCGGTCTTCCATGCCATCAAGCTTTCTAAATATCTCTTCCACGTTGTCTTGACTATCGGCCGGGCCTGGGTTCAGCTCGATTCCTCCAATTAGTAAAAGCACCATAAGTAATGTTGCATAAACTAGCACATTAATTAAGTCTTCTTTTCTCACTTGCCCTTTCTTCTGAATCTTCCTTTCGGCCCCAAAGGAGCCAATTCTGGCTCTGTACGCTGTTATATCAACACCCATTGTCCCATATGTCGCTTTTCCTCAATCATTTAGCAGCACCTCTTACACACGTCCTCTCTTCATCGTTGCTTACTTAGTACTCAGTATCAAATATGTGGCATATGAATGGAATACAGTAAAACTCAAATTATCTGAACTCAAAATGTCCGGATCACTTTCAGGCTGTATTCAAGTGGTTTCTACATTTGTGATTTGTGATTTATTTGTCAGTTAGCACAACACAGGCACTGACAACAGCGAGCATTGGGAAACCCTCTTACAGGGCAAATTATTTGTAGAAAAGCCACTTTTAGCGGACAAAATCAACAGTTTGTCATCAAAACACTGGCCAACATGTTCAAGATGTGACATTTCATGCAAATACTGTTCTGTTCTGTACTGTACTGTACTGTACTGTACTGTACTGTACTGTACCGTACAATTTAGTTTTGTTTTAAAGAAATATTTTTTCATGATTTATCCAATCCTCCAGATTGGGTCAGGTCCCAATTGAGCTATACTGTAGTTCTACTGTAGTTGTAACTACTGACAGTTACACTATGTAAGAAATAAGATTCTTGATACTTCAAAGAATATGTTTTGGCCTCAAACAAAGACACATTACCTTTAGTCCAGAAATTTGGTGCTGAAAAAGGGGGTTACCTGGAAAGTTTTCCGGAGTTTTGAAAATTGATTCAAAAGATTTCGACGTGCTCTTTTCGAATTTTCACTTTGCCACCTCGTATCTTTGCCGCTCGCGCCGCCATATTGGAAAAATGGCGCCCAAAAACAGTTTTTTGACAATATCTCCTTTCCGACTCATTTTACTATGAAAATAGTTATGTAATATATTAAACTAAAGAAAATTTCCTATAATTTATGTAGTAACGATTTTTTTTTTAAATGAATAATTTCAGCGTACGTGCGCCGCAAAGTCTACTCAGACACGCGTTTTGGCCAAAGCCACAGAAGATGCGGATATGCCACTACCTGCATCATTTTGCAGTAAAGCATTTAATAAGCGATTTTAACTAAATAAGGTCTTCTGATTTCAAAAATGTCACTATTTTTGTTATTTCACATCTAGTTTTCGTGTTTGCTGTTATGGAGGACGTAATTTTTAGGTCTGTGTAGACTTTTTTGGGGGCTTAAGGTCTCCTGATTTAAAAAATGTCACTATTTTTGTTGTTTCACATCTAGTTTTCGTGTTGCTGTTATGGCGGACGCAATTTTAAGGTCTGTGTAGACTTTTTTGGGGGCTTATAGTAGCTAAACGGTAAGTCGTATCAAAAAACCTATTGCAGAAGCAGTAACGAATTTTGAGAGATCTACAAGTTTGGTCTTATGACTTTTTGACGTATCTCCATCGGTTATCCCTTAGATTGAGTTAGATTTTTCTATTTTCAATAAGTTTTGTGTATTTTTCTCACATTATATAATATTTGACACACATGATATGAAAGATATAATCATACAATTTGGTAGGAATATGGGCACATACAACAGTCATAAGTGATTTTGGGAAGGCAAGGTACTTTCTGCCTGCCCCAATATTTAAATTAACTTATTAAGGACTATGTATAATTAAGAAATCCAATTCTAGCCACTTCCTCCACCAATAATATTTTCAAGTCTGTGCCTCTAACTGCATCAAGTTTTATCCCACCAGTTCATAAAATAATTTCTGGATACTATTACTCACATTATTCAGGATGACAATTTGGTCTACATATTTGAGATGGTGAAGTTGGTGGGTGGCTAGAATCACAGTCTTTTCCTTCAGGAAGCCAGCGATGCAGTCATCAAAAAGATGTTTACTGACATGAGGATCCACTGCAGACAAGGGATCGTCCAGCAAGTACACATCAGCATTCTTGTATATGGCTCTACACACAAAATCAAGAGAGAAAAGGCATCAGTCATTTTGAAAGAAAGCAACAATTTCGTGTGTAAACAACAGAGACTGACCTGTGCTGATATCTTAAGAAGAGTTAAACAAGGAAATATAATTTTGGTATAAAGTAACTACCTACTAATGACAACATATGAAGCACATCCATAAAGTAAGTCTCCCTGAAGCTGTTTACAGCAACAAAACACAATTTCTTGGACGTATATATATTCCAACCGATACAGCAAGTATTCAGCTATTATTCAACTACTTGCCACTGGAATATAAACATTTGTCATACCGTGGAACCAACTTTTGAATACCTGTGTCGTACAAGTCTGCCGCCAGGGATTTGACAAACAATTCCTCTCTGTCATTCTGTCATTTCTTGAGGTGTAGGAAAATATGGAGATCACTGGGAGGGAGGTCTAGGCTGTAGGGTGGATGTTTAAACACCTCCCAGACAAACTTCTCTTGCTAGTGTTTAAACATCCACCCTACAGTTCAGATCTTGCTCCCAGTGATTTCCATATTTTCCTACACCTCAAGAAATTAAAGAGAATGACAGAGAGGAGGAGATGTTTGTCACACAGTGATTCAAATCCCTAGTGGCAGACTTGTACGACACAGGTATCCAAAAGCTGGTTTCACAGTATGACAAATGTTTCAATTCCAGTGGCAAATATGTTGAATAATAGCTGAATACTTGCTGTATCTGTTGGAATATCCAATAAATTATTTTGTTTCTGTAAACAGCCCCAGGGAAACTTACTTTATGGGCACGCTTCGTATAATGAAATTTCCCAGATTGATTTGTTAACATGGATTTTAAGAAGTAGTT
Source organism: Ectobius pallidus (assembly GCA_964059195.1). Lineage (NCBI taxonomy): Eukaryota > Metazoa > Arthropoda > Insecta > Blattodea > Ectobiidae > Ectobius > Ectobius pallidus. The sequence continues at coordinate 82,077,512 of CAXKWD010000005.1, forward strand.
CTGGCCTGTATATCAATTTATTTTAGTTTAACAAGGTTTTTAATAAATAAATATAAGTAATAAAACTGATCCACAACTTCTCATAATCCACATTCTTACCTTGCAAGGTTCACTCTAGCCCTCTGCCCTCCACTGAGAGAAACCCCTCGTTCACCAACAATGGTCTTGTCACCATATGGAAATAGTTGGAAGTCTCGTTTCAATGCACACACTTTCACAACCTGGCTATATCGCTCTCGTACAAATGGCTGACCAAACAAAATGTTTTGGCGAACAGAACCAGCAAATAACCATGGCTCCTGTGAGGCGTATGAGACTGAGCCACCAACTTCCAATTTGCCCTCAGTCAATGGAAGCTCTCTCAAGATTGCATGGAGCAGGGAAGTCTATAGATTAAAAAATTTATTCATATTAAAGAACACACAGCTTCAAAATTTTATATAACCTACCATAAAAAGAAAGACTTCACTTAAGTTTGTTACTTGTCAAACCTAGAGAAATGCTCATTTTAGTCATCTTAATTTTATAAATATAAGCTTTTACACAAATTATATTGACATATAAAGTGATTCAGTGAATTTTACGCAACTTTACATGGTTCAACCACTTCCATGAAAAATGATTATAAACATTTGTCTTGCTCACATTGTAGCAGACAACTTATCACTGTAAAAGCGAATAAATTTGGTGTTAAAATCATAAGTATGTAATTTGCTTCACGGAAGACATGGGGTGCATTGATGAAAACACCTGTCAGACGTGTTTTGAAGCAGTGACTATTCAATTGTATTAGATTCTTGTACATAAGATGAAATTATTCCTCAGCTTGATTACCTACCATATAAATCAAAATGAAAGTTATCTTTAATATAATATATCTTTAATGAAGTATATTATACTAGTAGCTTCCCAGAGCTTTGCCTGAGATTATTTAACTGCTATATGTTTTACTTGAATCATTTCACAGAAAAACTGATATTTTTTAAAAAATTACACAAATTAAATTTTATTCTTAATTGTATTGTTTTATACAATAAATATAAGTCATTACACAAAATTAATCTTCTGCTGCCATATGGGCACACGGACTTGAAATTAAACTATTAAAACGTACCACCTATTCATGAAGCTTACCCAAATGATGCATACGAAATTAAAACAATTAATAATTAAAAAGCTATTGGTTTAGGTTAGGTGGCTCTAGGCCATTAATCTATGATACCAGAGCCAGCACCAATTGAAGACCAGCTTCTCCTGCCAATTGGTAAGTTCTCTGGCACCTTCCTCTCCTTTTTATATCTTTTATAATTAAAAAGCTAAAAATCCTGCTGAGGTGCATTTTATGATTGAAGTGGAAAAAACCTCAGATTCCAGTTCCTACCCCGAAAAGCCCCTGCATAGTGAATTTAGTCTAAATCATTCGATATTTTCCCATTTTGACATTCATCCATGATCCCCTTCTATCCACCTAAGTAAAGAAATATTTGCATGATCAGAATGAACTTTATAAATAAAGATATTTGATACACGTAGCAATGAAGCAGCAGCATTACTATGCATCCAACTGAAAAAAATGTGCATGAAAATTTAGAATGGCTATTTATTAAGGTTTGACATCTCCATAATCCAGTCGTTAGTATTGCTAACTTTGGATCTGGAGGCACAGGTTTGATCCCCAATACATCCTTAGATTTTTTCTGAGGAAGAGACTCTTAAGTCTGGAACAAGGTGCATTCAGCACAGATTTTTTAACAGGTTAGTACAGCTTCTGTCTATTCTATTTTGAAGAACTTCAGGTTTAGTTAAATTGTAGGGGAAAGCATGAGATGGCATAAAAATGTCAGTTCTAAAATTAAACTAATTTTGTTCAATTAAGTTTGTCTAGACGCATAGGACTAGCATGGAAGAAATTTTGGTCTCTAAAATTTATCTTAACAGACAAATTCCAGAAACTAACACTAAAGAGAGAAGTTTTGGAGACATGTGTGATGCCAGTACTCCTATATGGCTGCCAAACGTGGTCATTATCCTCGAAGCAAAGACAAAAGATTCAGACGTGCCAACGCAGAATGGAGCGTAAAATACTTCAGGTCTCCCTGAAAGACAGAATAAGGAATGAAGAGCTACGAAATAGGACAGGCATGACAGACACCCTCATCACGGCCAACAGACTCAAATGGAAATGGGGAGGCCACGTGGCAAGACTGGACCATAAGAGATGGACGCACGCGCTAACGATGTGGGACCCCAGAATTGGCAAGAGGAACGTGGGACGGCAAAAGATCCGTTGGGCAGAAGGTTTCAAGAAGACGGCGGGGGCGCAGTGGAGCAGAAGCGCAAGAGACAGACAATTGTGGAAGGATATGGAAAAACTGTATATATAGTGTATAATTTGATAGTAGTGAACTAGGTTAAGTACATGAACAAACTCCTTACTCTTTAGGACTAGCCCACCTAGGGAGTCAAACTAGAGGGCTTTTCCCTGCAACAGCAGGAGGCCATGGCCCTTAAGGGATTCTGAAGGCTAAAATTCATTCATTCATTCATTCATTCATTCATTCATTCATTCATTCATTCATTCATTCATATTGGATGGCAATTTGTCCACCCCATGAATGGGAGGTTTCAACAGCGAAGACTAAATTAGTTGAGTTTATTTTCTATAGAGGACAGTACATTTCTTCCTTAGCCAGCTAGAGTAAACTAAGGTATTACTGGGATATAAAAGAGCCAGGGAATTTGGTCCAGAGGCTCTAATTTAGACTGAGTTTAAGCTGCCATGGATCTATGAGATAGGCCATAGTCCCTGTTGGAGAATTTCATTCTCAGAAATCTCCTAAGTCCTGAAAAACCCATCAACCACAGCCAAGTACCTGCAACTTTCAGATCAAGATGCTGGCATGCTATCTCTGCTCCACCATGGGAGACTTGTCTGCACTGAATATTAGTATTGCATCACAGTTTAATTTTGAAATAAAAAATATAACAAACTTACAACCTATCTTATAGAAGATTAAGTTTACAAAGCAATGAAGACTGGTAAATTGATAAAACAATACTTTATACTGTACATTATGTTCTCTGTTATTGAAGACCTTGTTGAGAATTTTAAATGCAACATCATTAATAGAATGGTTCCTAAAATATGGAAAAGATAGATTTCAAGCTCAAACTGCTTACCTTCAAACCTCTTTAAATGGAGAATTTTGTTTAATACAGTAGATTGACTTTACTTATGTTTTATTACATTGTCTGCTTGACACCAGAATTATTGTAATAAATATTATAGAACAAAATTATAAAAGTAAACTAAAGTGATAAACATTTGATAAAATAAATAATACTGTTCTGAAGAAAGAAAAGATGTTTTTATGCATTTTCTTACCTTGCCAGCACCCACAGGACCAATAAGACCAACCAAACTGCCTGCTTTAATATCTAATGTGATATCATTCAGAGTGTTCTCGTGTGACTGCGGAGACCATTTGGCATAAGCATTTGTCAGCTTTACCCCTTCTATTCTTCTTGGCTTTTCATCTGTGATATGATTGATAGTTTCTTTACCAGCCTTCTTAATATTTATACTTCCTGAAATCTCTATTTCAGGATCTCGTTCTTCATACAACATGAAATTCTGAAAATTAGGAAGAGGAACTTATGTTATATTTAAAATAATTTTTCTAGTTTTCTTCAATGTGATATAAATATACGGTAGGTAAAAGGAGTATGAATAAAAGCAAGTATAATTGTAGGAAATATAAATTTCTAGCATTCAAGATGAAGGTATCTGAAATGAGAAATTCCGAAGTATGGTTGGTTGGTTTGTTTTATGGTTGTTTAACAACAGGTGTGCACTGCCTCTTCAACTTGTGGGAATTGCTGATTTGTTGAAATTTTGTCCTGTAAATACACATGTCGTTTATGCCAAAGACCTGTGCCGGGATCGAACCCACTACATTGGGCATAAACAGCTAGTGCCATACTAACTACACCAGTCAGGCAGAACGAAGTATAGTTGAAAAAACAGCTGTAGTGTTCCACATTAAGAACAGAACAGCAGTAACTCTTGGATCAGAAAGTGAAATTTATACAGGGTGCAATGCTGAACAGCATAAAACTAAAACTGAACTAAAGCTAAAAACAAACTGTCATTAAAACAATGCTATTTCAGGCCTTTATACAGGTCTAGGGCCTGTACTACCACCTCTCTATGAATGTTCCAGATACATATCTTCCAGTTTGTACGTTTAACTGGAAGATGTCTTGTATTACCACATTGCCAAATTGCTATTGGAAAGAGTGCAGTAAAATTTCATAGCTTGGATAGTAAAACCGTGAGATCCATAGTATTGTTTCTTAGAGTTTGAACAGCCTCTGCTAGATGTGATAACTCAGTCATAATGTATTTTTTTCTATTTCTGCAAAGAAATTATAACAATTTCAACAATAATCAATTTGTGTAAGTTTGCTACATTCATATATGAGTCTAAGACAATATTACCACAGTATAGTATAACAGTAGCGAAGCTCCATACAGTTTTTTTAACCAGTGCGACTGCAGCGCTCGTAGCGGTGGGCTACAAGCAACTCAATATGTTACATTGTTGCTTATGAAAAATGTCAATAATATTTTATGGAAATGCTTGTGGTGCTATAAATTGCACCAACAGCCAAAGGAATTCTCCCGATTTATCTTTCTTCAGGTTCCCTAAAGATCCTGAGAGGTGAGCAAAAACAGTTATTTGTGAAATTAAATTGCAAATTTGTGATTATCATGCTTGCATCCATATTAGTGTATTTACTCCTATTTCTTTTAATTTTAGGAGCAGAAAACGGCTTGTAAATGCTATATACATTTATTATTTTTATATGTATATCATAAATGAAAATCCTAACAAAGCAAAGGTTTCTAAATATATAGGCCTATTTACAAATACCCCACCTGACCCTACTAATTTTGAAAATGTTTTAACACGAAGTTATGTTAGGCCTATATAATTGAATTTAACAAAATTAAACTGTCGAGAATAAAGATAACGTGTTTAATCCTTTACTTTTTAATAATTTATAGTGTTTAACAAAATGAAGAAAAAGACAAAAGTGTTTTGCTATTGCATCTGATACTGACCATATCGGGCTATATACCTATAGAACTTTACTTTCCCCCCTAATTTCTGAACTAGTAGGCCTACTATTACATGCTTATTGAAATTATTAAGTTTTCTTATTTGTCAGAATTTTCAGTGTAAGTACAGTATATGTTAGTAGTAGGTCAATTCAATTCTTGAAGATTTGTCGTAGGGATGTAGCTTATATGGTGGACGGAAACCGGTCTGATACTTTATAAGATATGTAATGTCATCGATCTTGAAACTACATCTTCTTTATATTACCATAAAGTCTATGATTTGGTGAGTTCACCAGTATGCCTTTCCAGTAATAATCTCGCTCTAGTAATTTTAAAAATAAGAAGAAATACAGCCATATATTCGTATCTTTCCAATGCTGGAAATGGCTGTTTGCATCCTGCTGACCGCTTGGGGTGCTAGTGTCGCACGATCTGTCAAAAGGATGCATTTTCCTTTCATTAGAGCTTCGCTACTGTTATACTATACTGTGATATTTCTGTACATGTTAAACCTTCCAACATTGACTATATAATTCAAGTGGCTACAAAGCTCAAGTGGGCTGCCATTTTGTTTCCACAAAGTCTGCCTACTGAGCAGTTACTGGTTTATCAGCTACCACCCTCCAGACAGCTTGACTGGGCATTTATCTTCTAAATAGCTTTCATCGGGAGGTAGTAGTATGCAATTTTTTGTTTCCTATCTACCAAATAAATATTTTGTACGGAGATAATAGTACAGATCCTTAATGATTCAGGAGGTTACAGATTCCAATTTTTAACACACTAGGTGGTGGTAAAAGCACCCACTGCCTTTGTCTCGAAGACTTTCTATTAGAGGATGGGTCAATGCAGTGGCCGTAGTGCCACCAGAAGGATAAGTTAATTTAAAAATTCCAATGAAATCATCTGAGATAGAACTTGCCTCAACCAACCACACTGCAATTTATTTGTTAGATTTTAGATTCATTCACTATATGATCAAATTCAGAATCTGTAGTAACTACAAAACAGCTTAAAATGAATCTGTGTTACATAATATGTAACCCACATGACCTTCCACATTAGTAATTCACACATGACTTCTACGGTGTAGCCTATTGAGTGCTATGTAATTTTGTCGTGATAATCTTTACTTCTCTAGACTTACCTGTAATCTCTTCACAGACACCTGTGCCTCAGCAACCTGTGATATTCCTTGTGGGAAAAACACAGTCATTGTTTGCCTTAAGATCTGGTAGTATGATACTAGTACAAATACCTGCAATAAAAATTGTCTTTGAGTAACTCAATGGTACCTCAATAAAATTATGCATGCAATACCCTACCAATAGCATAGAAAATTACAGTATTCCTGGCACAATTTGACCTTTTGTACATGTTGTAGTGTCTGTTAAGGTATTTATACACTATTTATTGTAAACAGGTTTTATTTTCAACATCTTATGTATAGTAACCTATTGTATATCAATGTATTTTTTATATTAATTCTTGTATACTTGTCTATACAAACATTACACTGTAATTGTATTGTGAAAAGACAATAAAATTCTATCTATCTTCTATCTATTATAACAATTTATAACTAGAGAATCAAAGTTATGTCAGTGGCAAAGATCTTATGAAGCTTTTGAGGCATATCCTACCAAGAAAACTTAAAATTTTAATTGAAATTTCCACATTATTTCACAGAATAGCGTTAATTACTTTATTATGATAGATGCATACAGAGATTTCCCAGATAACAGAAAATCAAGCATGAAGAGTTTGCAGAGGGTAAGCCTCATTTGTATGGTTAGTATACAATATGCATTAAGGATAGTTTCAACAGCTAGAAAAGTAGCTGAACTTCCATTATTATCAATATTAATATTAGATGGAAATCACAGGTTTTGATATCTGTAGCAAGATTGAGATCAAAAATATACACACTAAACTTCACTAAAACCCTAGTAGCACAGATCGTTGGGCCAATGTTGGGGAATGATCGCCATGTTTCGTTGGTCAACGAAACATGGCGTCGGGGTTCGGTTGCCAAGAAGCGTTTTATCCAACCAACTGCCAACTGTAGCCAACCAATATACAACAAAATCCCAACAGTTGAGAGACATCTATTAGGTAATGGTGGAACTACTACGCAGCGCAGCGCAGAGACATCTGGCGGAAATACTAGAAGCACACAAAATTTAATTTTTTATTTTCCCTTTCATCCCTTTTCTCCTCTCTTCCCTATTAACTACCTTCTCTCCTTCACCCTACCTACCTATTCCTATCGTATAAAATTCGCACCTATGGGGATTCGATCTCGGAACCGCTAGCGTTATAGTCTATAGCTTTAACCACTACGCTATTAGTGATGGTTGAAATAGAAATCGAGAATTCTTCTAGCCTATTTACTACAGAGATGTGTAATACATGATAAATAGTAAGAAGGATATACATCTCGTATTTTGAATATTTGATGTGAATATATGATAACGTTATTTTCAGAGAACAAATAAAGAGCCCTAATATTAATAGAAGTAAAAACACCATTCGGATTCTTCAACATATCAAGATGGCGAATAACTGTTGTATCTTCATGTCTTCGTGATCAAGTTTCTGTTCTGTGTTCGTGATGACCCGAACTACGCCGGAAATTGCTGAAGACTAGCAGGAAGAGGTGGAGCGAAGTAAATTTTTATCATGTAACGCGCACAAAGAGCTCGATAATTAATGAATTAAAACTGTTTTATTTTATAGGAAATGAAAATTTAACGCTTATAATGTTATTTCAACACTTTTTAATTTTAACATAAATGCGATCACATTACAACGAGATTTATTGTTGGGCCAGCAATCATAACCCCAACGGTAGGAACGGTAGGAAGAGCCCTCGTTGGGCCAACGTCATAAACCCAACGTAGGACTTAGCGCATGACGCAACGGAAACGTAACGTGGGCTAACCGAGGAAAATACAACGAATGTTTTCCCAACATATCCCAACCATGCCAACCAAATCCCTCCGTTAGGCCAACGAAGCGTGCTACTAGGGAAGGTATATTTACCCAGGATGATCATTTCAATGGGTCTTCCCACCATCACCAGCTGATTCTGACTGGTCCTCTAGCGGCGGGTGAATGAACTTGTTGATCAAAGTTCCTTGTATGCCAACTGAAGTGTCGAAGTTTGTGATTTTTTCTGTTCTTTTTAATGAAATTTTTTTTCCAAACTAAAAGTTCTATTGGTTTTTCAACTTGTTTTAGTATTGCAATTTCATTTTCAAACTGAAAAATCCACTTTGGCAATGCATTTCTGGGAAGTAGGCCATGAAATTGAAAATGAAATTGCACTACTAAAACTAGTTGAAAAACCAATAGAACTTATAGTTTGTGAAAAAAATTTTCATTAAAAAGAACAGAAAAAATCTCATACTTCGACCAGTTGGCATACAAGGAACTTTGATCGACAAGTTCATTCACCCGCCGCTAGAGGACCAGTCTGAATCAGTTGCTGATGGTGGGAAGACCCATTGAAATGATCATCCTGGGTAAATATACCTTTTAGTGAAGTATAGTGTGCATATTTCCGATCTCAATCTTGCTACAGATTCCATTGTTATATTTAATTTATTTATGTACCATTACCCACTTTATTGGTTTATTTAATTATATTGTACCATGTTTAGTGTTGGAAATATTTCATGGCTAACGCTAAGAACTATCCCCTGGACCTGCTGTAACAAGAAATTTAAGGCGAGTAAAGTAACAATAACAGATTTAACAGACTGATGGGACTTGTCAGTGGTTTGTCTCTCAGCTTCCCATTAGTGAAACATTCTTACTACTATGTGTTACAAGATAAAATTTTATTTGAAGAATGTTTTGTCAGAGCTATCTGTAGTGTGAGATAAAGGAGTCCAATTTATCAACAGTTGGTTGTAGTAATTGTTTTTTACAATTCCATAAATAGGCTACACTATGGATAAATACTCAAAAGGACCTTCTGGAACTTTTAATGGTCTCAAATTTTGAAAACTGTTTACTTAAAACAAGAAAAGTTCATATGCGAATTGAAAACTGTAACTTAAGAGAGTTATGGGATTGGGAGAAAAAAAAAAAAATCAGAATTATCACAATTTCCTGCCCTCTATGACAAAATAAAAAATTCAGTATTTAGTACGGTGAAGATAAAATCCTTTTCATAAGGATCGTCTCAAAATGAGTTTTATCTTCATGCAACAAATTGAAATTCTGAATTCTGGTTTTATTTATAGTATTATTTCTCATTACTAAGTTACTCTATAAATACCTAAAACTGTATATTTTAAAACCTGTATACAATAAGTATTCTAAAAAAAATTCAATTTAATAAGCACGTTCTTCTATAATTATTTGATGTAGGAAATTCAAAGTAAATGCCTTATCAGACCTACCTTTTCTGCAGTAATATGATTTCCAAATAAAACATAAGCCACAATGCTGATGAAGATTGAGATTCTGGTAGTAAACATAATAAATGACAGAGCAATGCCACGAATATATGATGCAGACCGAATTGCTTTTATCTCATTCCTGAAACATATTAACAATCATAATATGAAAACTGCTGTTAATGGACCAATACTTAAATCATATACATTGTTTTGCAAACTTGTAGGTCTATGATTAAAAGTAAGAAAACTATGAAGATGTAGAAGAAGGCAATGACTATGAAGAAGATGTTTATGAAGACAACAGCGACAAAGAATAAGATGAAGAAAACAATGAAAAGGAAATTAAAGTGAAGACAAAGAAGTAAATGACTTAAAGTAAAGATAAAGACAAGATGAAAAGGATGAAAAGGAATTAAAGTGTTGTGTAATCCATGGCCACAAATTAAAATTTGAAAAAAAGATAAAAATAAACAAACTACTCATTTAAGACTTTTAAATCATTGAATAATTTAATCTAACTTAAAAAATAATTTTGGGAGCAATAAATGATCAACAAAATCTCTTTGAGTTCTGAATAGTGTGACTTTGTGTCAAATAATCACTTCGAGAGTTCAGAGAATGGATGAAATGTCTATTTCACAGGTGTTATTACTTTTCTTATCTAGAATACTTTTTTCTTCTGTTGAGTTTATAGTAGCATATATGGCATTCTTTGTTAATAAATATCTCAAACAAGGTTGAAATAATTACATAAAATAACTATCAACAACTACAGTAATTATATAATTTGGGCTCTTCATATGTCTGTTTCTCTCAAAGTCCAAATCAGAAATATCCTGGTATGAACATTCTAATTCAAGGTCTATGTCCTTTCATAAACAACCAAGCAGGCAGTGGCAGACGCAGAAATTTTTTTCGGGGGGGGGGGGGGGATTTGACTTTCAACTTACATATACAATTAGTTTATAAAACTGGGCACTTAGAGTACATATATAGCCTTTTTTCAAATTTCGGGGGGGGGGATGTAACCCCCTATCCCCCCCTCTGCGTCCGCCACTGCAAGCAGGTAATAATTATAAAATAATAGTTTCAATTTAGTATGATGGATAGGAATATTAGGAGAAAAGTAATGTTCAGCAAATAATATTGTCGGCGTTCCAGCAGAAGTCACTAATTCCAAAATGTTATTTAGATACAGCTGTTTTAAAGTGTGAATAAACCATTTTATATATGGACTTTGTGAAGCTAGAAGTAATAGTTACTTAGAAATGAGTCAGGATATCATTAAGAGAGTTCTACCTGCGTATAAAGCATCCTTCCATCAATGTACAGTCTACCCTCTATATAATGTCCCTCTTTACATTGCCACCCTCACATTGCACCAATAAATGCAAGTTAACAGATCTTCTCCCATATAAAATACATAAGAAATCTCATTACCAGGGTCCAGATTCTAATGACATATCTTTTTATTGATGCTGCATAGACATTGCCAACTTTTAGATAAATCCTAATCATGGCCTCTAGATTATAGAAATAGGTTTTTATTAGGTCATTTTTTTGTCATTTTATGCAATTTTATATTTTTAGGGCATTTATTTCAATTTCATGTCATTTTCGTGTCATTTGCTTCCTTATTTAGTCATTTTCATACATTTACATTAAGTGTATTAACTATTTTAGTCGCTAGCGGTTCTTTCTTTGAAGTGTTGTTTGTTTAATGCAAGAAGGAAAAGTGTTGTCATGTCTCAGTCTGAAATGAGAATCAAAGAAATGCCAAATTGTTTAATACATTACTATCCTTGTTAGATTGTCTTGGCACCTGCTTGGATTTGAGAGTGTAAACTACTGTTTACCCTCTATAAACAATAATATAATCTGGCAGACCGCAAAAGGAAATGCCGAAGTTTGACTCCTCAGTGCCAGTGTAAATTTTCGTGAGAAAAAAACAATCACACCATTACAGTTATTTACAGTTTTTTACAGTTTTTACAATTATTCTAAAATTAGTCTAAAACTTTGTGTGGTACAATAATAATTTTTTGTAAATAAAATATCAGTTTTAGGTCATCTTTTAAAATTATTAAGTCATTTTCTTTAAAATTTAGGGTCATTTTATAGGTCATTTTCCAAACATTTTTAGGTCATCAGAATCCGGGCCCTGCTCATTACTATGCCAATACATTTAGTGTCAATGAAGACAAGATTTTTTTACGAAATATAGCTTGCAGTGATTTTTTTTTTTTCAGTTGCAGAATTCTTTTAAACTGGAAGATTATTTAAGAAACATGCTGTATTGTATTTCGAAGTGAGTGTAAATGTAGGTGGAATGAGGAAGTCAAACAGTGTGAGGGTGAAGCAGGTAGAAAGAGCCTTTCATACAATGAGATACTGGACTACACTACTTTCACTTCTTGTAGTCCAGTGTCCATTCAGTTGTTCAACACTACACTATAGTTACTCATAATATTGTTAAAATGAAGAGAGCTGTTGTTATACTTAAAAAAAAAAAAAGGACAAGTTTGTGAATACAGTGAAAGATTCCAAAGTCCAGCCAGAAGGCTATTACATTACATTTTTTACTGTACAGTATTTTATTTTGTGCTCAAGTTCTCTATTTGCCTTTTATATAATTTTTCTTTCATATTACAGTACAGTAAATTAACACAGAACTCTATTATGCCATTTTTATTTTGAAAAAAAAAATTTTGTTTTAGTGCCACCCTACCCTCACTGCCACTAAATGTTATAGAACGGATGTGGCATATCAAGGGTTGACAGAAGTGGTACTCAAAGTGGTTATTTTTGGAGTTAGTGACTGCTGCCATAATGACAACTATATGTACAGTAAGAAATAGGTCTCTCTATCATGTGCCATTTGAAAAACAATGGTACTATAAATCTAGCAAAAACTGCCAGATTCTACTAAGCGTTTCCTAACTTCAGTGCTAAAAATAACACTTTAGCCGAGGATTAAAGTTAAAAACTCCATTATTCTTTATGAAAATATGTTTTTAATATTATAAAATATGACATTGTATGAATTTATTGTACCTAATTTTTATTTGTGGCTCACATGGATGGACAGTCAGTTCAGAAAAACAGCTTAAGTACTGGTATCAAATTATAGTTCATCTCATAGATGACATTAATTCCACATGAAATTAGATCTTATGAATTAAAGTTATATTAAACTCACGATTAAGAATTTACTGACTCAGCAAATTTATAATTTACCGAAGCATTCGGTCCCTGCATACAGGAATGAACCAGAAAGTGTTAAGTTAGTGAATCTCAACAACAATACAATGAACGAGTCGGTATCATCAGAATTAATTCCAAAAGATCGAGGGAATAGGCCTATTACTGCAAAGAAACAAACTATTCCAGTTGAGTTCAAAGATCAACAAGATGAGGCTGAATCTAACCTAGTTGATATAAGGGATAAAGTCAAGGGCACTGGTATTCATAATGGTGATAAATGGATTGATGCAGTCGCGGCCTCTGATCATGTTGCAGTGTTGCACATCGACCAGTTTTTAATGTAAAGAATATTTAGATTTTTTTATTAAGTACTGCATATGCCTACTATTAAACTACTTCGAAATCGTCTTTGTGATAGGTTCTTATCGACTGAAAACATGCTACACCTGATATTTGACAATTTTAAGTCATTTAAACGTGTAAATGCACGGAAGTCGTCGCATTAGAAAAGCCACGACTTTCTGCCTCATCTTGCCGGCTAGTAACGGGTGCGAGAGGCTTGACTTGTTGGTAACCTGCCCGGGGTTTAAAGGTTTTTGTCGTCGCTTTCACTCTGCGAACAACCTCTAGAGCACGTCGCGTCGGCTGCTGTCTGCAAGCAAGTTAGGGCGCGAGCTATGAACTATGAAGTCCCTCACAGAGATGCTAATTGCCAATGTAGTCACTTTGTGGCGAAACCTATATTGCTAATTTCATCTATCTATTAGACACTAAACTAAACTCTCTGGCTCTACATCCCTAGAGGGACTAGGCCTACTATCCGACATCCTACTTCTCAATCTAGTATCTCAATTTGTATCAGGAGGCTGAGTACACCCCATTCCAGACCTCCCTACTTCAGAAAAATTCGATTAAGTACCGGGGAACGAACCCAACCAAATGTTTACCCACTTACCCATGAGCTAGAAACATGAAATTTGGCAGCTTTTAGCCTACAACCGATGGAAAATTCCAAAAAGTTCAAAATTTTATATTTTACCCTCCAAAAAGAAACTTCGAAAATCTTTACAGGCATTAATGTTGACCCACTTCCACATGAGCTATAAATATGAAATTTGACAGACTTATAGCTTTTAGCATGTAACCGACGAGAAAATTCCAGAATGTTCTAAATTTTAAATGTTTACCCCAGAGAAATCTTAAAGTCGTTCCACAGTTTTTTTTAAGGTTTAGTATGGTTAAGTAGTTATTATGGGCTACGGCAGTCTAAATGCAATTAATGTATCTCTTCTATAAAGTGTAAGTTAAAAAAACAAAAAAAAAACTTTTTCTTAGAACCACACAGAGAGGCAGAGCCCCACTGGGAGTTTGAAGGTTTAGCCCCGAACGAGCAAAGCGACTATTTATATATTATCAGGTTATGTGTTTAATTACTGTAAAACCACCCCCCCCCCATGACTGAGTGGTTACATTGCTCGCCTTCCACCGCTGGGACCCGGGATCGAATCTTGGTGGATCCATGTGGAATTTGTGGTGGACAAAATGGGGTCGGGGCAGGTTTTCTCGGGGTACTTCTGTTTCCCCTGCCACATATTCCATCAGAGCTCTATTCATCATACTATGGCCATTGGTTGCAATAAAGGAATTATAATTCCCGTAAAATAGTGCAACACCCTGTTCCTACACCCACGATCCACCACTGGATTGATGTAGTGAAAAGGAGACCTAGTCGCCATGTGATTGTAGGAACGAAGACAGAAGAGGGTACTAGTGCAACTAAAATATGTGGAGTTCCTAAATAGTGTCATTGCATGTATATAAAGTGGACCCTGCAACCAAATTAGAATTTATAATTGAAAATCTCAAACCTAATATTCCTGAAATATCAGCGGAAGTGTTAAAATCTAGACATCCCGAGTTATATGCATCATTTAAGATGAATTTAGATGAAGCAAATCTAAAGACTGCTTCTGACCCTAACATATGGCCTGAAAATGCCTGTGTTCGTCGTTTTTTCCATGTACCACCAAACTCCACCAACAGGCAATATGTAGTCCACCTGATTCTTATTTTAATTCTGGCGATGTGACTGAAATTCTATGTTTAAATGTTCAATCACTGTCGAATAAGCTTCATGAGCTGGAAATTGTGTTAAATGACAATAACTTTATTGCCTTCTCTGTAATCGAACACTGACTTACCAGTGACAATTATGATTCTGTCCGTTTTCCTGACTTTTCGTGGGCTGCAATCTATTGTAGGAATGTTTTACAGCATGGTGGTGTGGGCATTTTAGTTAAAAACAATATTACTTTTAAACCACTCGATATGGATAAGTTCTGCATTGAATTACATTTTGAAACAGTTGCTGTAATACTACCCGACTATTAACTAATCTTAATCTCTGTTTATCGATCACCTGATGGTGATGTTAATTTATTTGCAAATGCGCTGGAAAGACTAGTTATATCTCTACAATCCTACAAATTGCCTGTTATTATATGTGGTGATATTAATATTGATGTAACTGTTGATAACAAGATGTCACGTGAGTTCTTAAATGTATTAAGGTCCTTGAACTGCCATGTTACAAATGTGAAGCCTACAAGAGGAACGGCATGTCTTGATAATGTTATCACTAACATGCCTTGGGAGTCCTTAGACAGCCACGTTGTAAATTTTAGTTTATCTGATCACCATGCCTTAGATTTCAAACTACACAATATTATTTTCAAAAACATTACTGGAACTAAGAAGTTTTGTAATACACGTGCTTTTAATGATGTTAACATAGATAAATTTATTAAGCATTTAAGCTCTATTGATTGGTTTATATATTTAATAGTAATATTATTTGCAAATATGAAAGTTTTATGTCTACATTTTTAGTTGGTTTTAATTCTTGCTTTCCACTTCTAACAAAAAGAAAGCATGTTAAACCGAAATGTAAGCCAAGTTTGTATACAAATCACTTGAACATCAAGTTACAATTAGAGCAACTGTCAAGTTTTATTGACTGGGCATCTAAAATTTAATATGAATGCTGAACATGTTAAAGTTATTTACAAACAAACTAAGAAGGACTATGTGATAGCTATAAAAAGAGGCCAAACAAGAGTTCAATGAAAGTTATATTAACAATCCACTAACAGATGTAAGGCAGCATGGGAAGTTATCAACGGTAACCGCAAACTGTAAACAAATCTCACATACAAGAATTTGATTCAAATGAATTCAACCAATATTGTATAAATTCAGTTACCGAAATTGTAAATAATGTTAATCACTGTAATAATAAGGCTATGCATTATTTAGCAAACATGAAATTACCCAGGTTCAGTTTTAGTTGGAAATTGGTCTTACAAGAAGATGTACTGAATGTTATTAAAGATCTCGCACGAAATCTGTGCCGATGAGACTGTTACTCGCTAGAGAGACATGCTATTGTGCGAGAGAGAGAGAGAGAGAGAGAGAGAGAGGTAGCTTGGCCTTTACAAATAGAAAGGGAGGCACTGTTGTCCGAGAGAGATAGGTAGCAAGTCAATCGACACTACAGTCCCCACGAAAACATAATGCAATGACGTAGGCGATCGGCACAGATTTCGTGCGGGAACTTTAATAGCCTAAAAAGTTCCAGATGTAAGGATATATACGATATAAATGGTGAACTAATTAAAAAAATAGCTCCATATGTTATTGTACCACTGATGCACTGTATTAATGAATGTTTGGGAAGTGGTATTTTTCCACATTGTCTGAAAACCGCAAAGGTAATTCCAGTGTTCAAAAAGGGTGAACTAAGTAAGCTTGAGAATTATAGACTAATGTCAGTTGTTCCTATTTTTTCCAAAGTAATTGAATCCATAATGTGTACTCAATTAATTGAACACTTTGAGACAAATCAGCTACTAACTCCTGCCCAGTATGGTTTTAGAAAAGGCATGTCCACACTTGATGCAGTTGAACACCTAGCAAAAATAATAAATGGTTTTGAAGATTGTGATAATACTTTAGCTATATTGTGTGATCTGTCTAAGGCGTTCGACTGTGTTTGACAAAACTACAGTGTTATGGGATTAATGGAAATTAACTCAATTTAATTAAATCATATTTAGTAAATCGTTCACAAATAACATACTTAAAAGGAATGTATTCTGATAAAATTAATATTAACAATGGAGTGCCTCAAGGATCTGTCTTGGGTCCTTTGTTGTTTCTAATTACAATTAAAGATCTATCTTATAATATTAACTGTAATTCCATATTGCTTGCAGACGACACAACAAACTTTGCATCAGGAAGGAATGTTCATGATTTAAAAGTGTTTATGGAATGTGTTTTTAATGAAACCACCAACTGGTTTGAGGCAAATGGCTTTAAGCTAAATAACAATAAGACCCAAAGTATGTTATTTTCACTGAAGAATGAACCTGAGCAAGTGAACCTGTCTCAAGTGAAACTTCTAGGTATCATACTTGATCCAAAACTTACTTGGTCTGATCACATTAATTATGTTTGTGTGAGACTGTCTCGTGTTCTCTATTTATTGCGTCACTTGAAGCCAATAATATCAAAAACGTATTTAAATCAATCGTACTATGCATTTTTCCATAGTATATTAATTTATGGTATTCACATATGGGTGAACGGAACTGGAATTGATAAAGTCCTCATTTTGCAAAAGAAAGCTATTCGCATATTGTCAGGTGCTTGCTATGATGATTTTTTAATGTGTTATGTGTTAAACATTTGTAATTGACTTCTATCCATAACACTATAGCGGTGTTGATGATAGAATAAAGAAATTAATAATAATAATAATAATAATAATAATAATAATAATAATAATAATGAAATAAAACTAATTGACAATAAAAAAATTAATGCAGGGTCATCTTTTGTTTTGTTATTCTTATATAGCACTCCTTCCTGGTTCCCCCAGTCTCCCAGTAGTCTTACGTGTATTCAGATAAGCCAAGAAATTCTTGTACATTCAAAATCACATTCATAATTTTGTACATTAAAATCAACGTTTTAATTTTAAACTTTCCAAGCATAAAAACTCATTAAGTAATAAATTCACCCTTCAAATACAATAATTGTAAAGGAATTTAATGCAATAATAAATATTGACATACAAAACCCAATGAACAAGAATGTGTACCAGAATAATTCAAACAACAATCAAACGGAAATTTAGGCACTCACAAGACACCCGGCAGAAATTAATAAAAAATGTTGAGTTTGAGCAGAAAACTGCATTACCAACAACAATTGATGATCATTTTCAGATATGCTTTGAAATTATCTTTTAACTGTGTGCAGAAACAAACCATTATTTTACATTGGAATACATAAATATTGTAGGCCTGTTTAAAATGGGTAAATGTTTCTGCAGGGCTCATTATTATTACATAATATATACTTTTCTTTGAAGTGACAATATTAAAAAAATATATATTAAAAAAATCATTGCTAGTGGATACTACAAAGTAATTAAATTTCGAATTTAAATCATGCTTCTGTGTTTCAAAACTTAAAGAAAGAAGTCCCTAATATGGATGCGATTTCATGAACAAAAATTCATTCAGTCTGCTATTTGTAGCTACTAAAGCATAATATAGCATCACAAGATCCACAACTTATTTTAGAAGGCGCTGCAGAAATTAAATATACCAACAGGGCCTGCTCTAATATTTAATTAAACATGGAATTTCACTTTCTCTATCCTGGTATTGGTAAACTGGTTAAATAAGACATTAGAATTGGCATATTTTGAGATAAGATAAGATAAGATAATGCTTTATTGTCACATAATGTTTACATGTGTCATAAACTGGTGACTCGTCAAGTTTCCTTAAATCTAAGAGTAATCTATTAATGGCAATATTTACAATTAAGGTAAGTTTTCTTGACGATTCATGTATTCTTGTACTGAGTAGAAGGCATTGTCCATTAAGTATTTGCGAGCAGTTACTTTAAATTTTCTGAGTTTACATTTTTCACACTTTTTGGCAATTTGTTCTCCAGTATGGGTCCATTATGTTTGAAGCTTTGTTCATAAAGTGAGGTATTGTGGCTTGAAATGAAGATATTTGATTTGTTCCTAGTATTAAATGAATGAAGATGAGCATTTGTTTTAGTTTTGCTTAATGACTTCTTGATCTGGACTATGACTTCATAAATGTATATGCAAGGTAGGGGCAAAATATTAAGAAGTTTAAAGTATTCTCTGCAACTTGTGGTATTGGATAAGTTCATGATTGATCTAACTGCTTTTTTCTGTAATTTGAAGATTATCTGTAAGTCTCTTGCATTTCCCCATAGTAAGATACCATAGCACAGCAGTGGCTGGAAATAAGCAAGGTACATGATTCTGGATATGTGTGAGCTTATTCTGGGTTTAACTAACTTGATTGCGAAACAAAGTTTACAGAGTTTTTTGGACAGATAGTTGATATGGTTATCCCATTTTAGGTTTTCATCCAGGCAAACCCCTAGAAATTTTAGGTCTGATACATATGATAAATTGGCGTTGTCTATTTTAATATCGGGGAAAACTGCAGTTTTGTTAATTTTATGGTGGAAACCTATCGCTACAGATTTGTTTTTATTTATGAGCAACTTGTTTCTTCCAAACCATGGTATTATATTACTGTTGAATATTTCAGAGTTTCTCTTTAGCTCCTCAATGCTGTTGGCAGTTATTAAGATGCTAGTGTCATCTGCAAATAGAGTGAGGTTCACATTTGTTCCTAATGAAGGGTCTATTGTATCGGCCAGGTCATTGATGTAGATCAGGAATAATAGGGGTCCCAATATTTATTATATAGATGTTATAACATATTTAGATAGTATGGGGATTACTTTAAAAAATACATTTAATTGAAAAGGCTATAATTTTTTTATATTTACATTAAACAAACAGGAAATTACAGCATAAGTACGAGACAGAAGTGAAAAAAAAGCTTAGAATCCTAAAAGTACTTTTGTTCCTTTAATTTTGGCAAACTCTCTGACATCCATTTGAGTAGCTAACTCATTTTTGATGGAAATGGTAGCAAGACCTTTGACAGTCTGGAGATGCAGGGCTGTCAAGATGAGTCGAGGAGGAGCAACTTTATTTTGTACGAAGCCAATAAATTCATTGACATAGTAGGCTACACTGATTTCTTTTCTATAATTCGCTGTCCTTTTCCCTCTTACTCTCATTTTTTGTAATTTTAATGTAGCGTTGGACATTTCTTTTAAATCCAAATGTTGCCACCCCTATATGTTAAAAAGATCCCAACCAAACAGCTGCCTAGTTCATCTATACTGACGAGCCGGCCCAGCATACCAACAATACTTCATTTAGAGTCTTGAAACATTCTACACTACTATTCTATTATATTACATTATTATTCACTTTTATATCTGTCTTACAAAATGGGTGAATTATGATTCTGTTTTACTTTTTGTTGAGAAAGTTTTGAACTTACTTCCGTGTACTGTCAACAAGGTGAGCAAATGGCTCTTCCCATGTGTACATCTTGATAACCTGTATTCCAGAAATAATTTCATTCATTAGGCGAACACGTTCATCTGTACGGATTGCAGTCTTCATGCGGAGCACAGATGTTCTCTTTCCAAGGTAGCCTATAAAAAAGTACATTGATACATTTTAATAGGATAGGCCCTACTTCATTAGTATTAATACAGTAGTGTGGTAACATACACTACAGAGCTATTCAACGTGATTTTCAAGGTTTCAAGAGTCCACAATTGATGCAATTGAGATAGAAACATGAAACTTTTTATTTTTAGAAAAACACTATTTTATATAAAATTACAAATGCTCAACGTGTGAATCACTGACCACTCTGCAGATATCAACAACATAATACATTTCTTTCCATACATGGTGAGTGTGTCAACGTTAAGGCTTCTGCAGTTCTGGGACAGCATGGCCTCCTGCCTGAACTGAGGTAGTACTCCATCCTCTACATAGAACCCTTCCTACACATATTTAAGTACCACCTAAGAAAGGAATTTTCAAAGCATGGTTTTTTTTTTTAGAATTTTGTGCGCAAGTGCTGCTAAACAATGGCAACAGACACGATTCAGAAAATATTTAAAATAAAATAAAACGAAAATTATCAGCTCCAGTAGCTGCTATTTCACAAAAATTTAGGGCATGCAGAACTTTGAGAATTTCTCTACAAAATAAAAGAGTTTCTCTAAAAAATAAAACAAGTTTCATGATATTTTAAAAACCTGACTTTATATTGAATAGGCCTGTATTTCTATTTGTTCAAGTTTTTTATTGTATGAACACTCTTGAAAAAATTTAAGTTAGTAATATGATCCCCGGACTAAAATGTTTAATCCTCAATTTCCTATTACGTCAGCAAATTCTTTAAATAATTTAAAGAATGTTGCTTGCTTAAATTAAAAAGATGGACACTTAAAAATGAATCTGAAATACTTTTGTATGCATCTCACATGTCTTGGAAAATAATATAACAAACAAACAATCTGCCTCCCAATGGAGGTAGCCCGGAGGACTTAGTATACTCACAATTAACCTGCAATTGAAAAATGATAGGAGAAAAGTAAAAAGTTCATAGATAACCATTGAA
Source organism: Ectobius pallidus (assembly GCA_964059195.1). Lineage (NCBI taxonomy): Eukaryota > Metazoa > Arthropoda > Insecta > Blattodea > Ectobiidae > Ectobius > Ectobius pallidus. The sequence goes on from CAXKWD010000005.1 coordinate 82,098,877, forward strand.
AAGCATGCTTGCAGAATTTAGCATGACTTGTAAAGGACTGATGTCCTTCAAGGAAGCTGGTAGGTCAAATTCCTTTGGAAAAGCTCCAGGGGTACCTATCAGAAAGTTCATACACTTTAGAAGCCATTAGATTATATTTATCTTTAAAATATAAAAATTATTGTAATTATTACCTTGAAGAGGGATAAAACAAAGGAGAGATGCTACACCGATAACAGCAGAAACACCAACTTCATCCCACATGAAGTATGTCACAACCATGGTCTCAATTGGTCCTATCCACAAGTAATGTAGAAATACAACAGCTACATCAAATCTGCTCACGTCATTTGCCATTAGGTTAACTACCTGCCCTGCAGTAGTTTCACCAAGTGCAGTTAGACTCAGCCGAAGAGACTGTAAACACAAGAACAAATAAATTTTCATCCATTTCTTCCAGATGTACCAATTAGTTAGTTACATGACAGCCTATGTTCATGCCCAAATTTTCTACATTTTTTGAAAAGTATTGCAGTGTTTTCTTATGTAACTGGCTGATTTTTACTATTGTATTTAAGTTATAATATAGTATTTCTTAGTTGTACTTTAAAGAACCAATCAATCTTTATTCACCATTATGTATGGATACAGATTGTTCAATAGGTTTCATCAAAAACAGAACATATTAAATGACTTCTATGAGGGTCAATAAGTATCCACCCACACTTTCTTTTTTACATTTATTGCAACAACAATACAAAATTATAAATTATCACATTTTCAACACAGTCCCCTTGCTTCTCAATGCACTTAATCCATCTTGCACACGCTTCATGATGCCCTCAGAAAAATGTGTTTTTCGTTGCTGGGCCAAAACATGGAGATCTGACAGGAGAGATCAGGACCATATGCAGGATGATCTAACACCTCAAAACCCATTTTCAAAATAGTTTGAGCAGTGTAGGCAGCAGTATGTTGGCGAGCTTTGTCATGCAACAAAATTTTGACAATATGCCTCGAGTTTGGTTCGAATTGCAGGCTTCAGCTTGTTGCTCAATATCTCACTGTAATGTGCACTGTTTATTGTTGAGCTGTTCTCCAAGTAGTTCTGCAGTATTGGCCCTTGTGAGTCCCAGAAAATGTTATCCATTTTTCTGTGGAGGGTTGACTTGAATTTCTTTTTAACTGGAGATGCAGGGTGTTTCCATTCCATGCTTTGGTGTTTGCTTTCAGGCTCAAAGTGATGGATCCAAGTTTTGTCTCCAGTAACTATTAGTTTTAAAAAAGCTTCGTATTTGTTAACATGGCGGTCCAGTAAGCGTTGGCAGATTGCCACACGATTGTGCTTGAGCTGTTCAGTGAGCTGTTTTGAGACCCACCTTGTGCAGACTTTATGAAAGCCAAGCCTGTTAGGAATATCATTATATGCAGAACCATGGTTAATTTGTATACGGTTTGCCACTTTGACAGTCACCATTCAGTTTGTCTGAATCATGATATGCACTTGCTCAAGTTGCAGTAACTAGTGGATGTGGAGGGACATCCTGTTCTTTCCTCGTCCTTCACACTTATCCAGTCATTTTTTAGGTAGATTTCGAAGAAAAATCTACCTATTGCAATGGATACCATGTCATGATTTTCGAAAAATTCTTTCATATCTTTACGTTTCATGCTTCCCTAAGTACGAAACCACCGCCCGTTCAAAAAAAAATTGTGATATTTTTATATATTTATATATATATATATATCTTTACACGATAGCGGCCGTAATTTTGAAGATATTTGAACCAAATTTTATTATGTTATTTCTAGGCCCAATAGTTCGGACAAGTTCGTTAATGAGCAAAATTGGCCCAAGGGGGTGGGGTCGGGGGAGGGGGTTGAAATTTTAAAACATTTATATCTCGGCCCCTAAGAAGTATAGAGGGAAACTTTATTTGAATAAATTAGAGTACTCCCTATGGAGTTCACAGTGACACCAACGATTCGGGTGTTTTGAGGGTACGAGTGGGGGGGGGATGGAAATTCAAAGTTTTTGAAACCACGTCTTGTGGGGTATCATTGAAAAGCTCTTGATGAGTACTCTACAAATCAATAATTAGTTTCTCGATAGCTCTCATTTAAGGCGAGATTTAAATGTTTGAAAAAGTGCTCTTTCCTCTTTTTTGCAATTATTATTGCGGGTTTGTCATGCCAAGGCTAAAGAAGAAGAGTGCTATGCAGCGACATTAAATTAAACCAAAAGCACTTTGAAATCTACCTCAGCCTGTAGGCTTGCCTAAAGGGATTTTTAATTTTTCAATCCACTTGTACATGTTTTGCCATGGTAAAGCATTGCCCCCCCCCCCCATAATGTGCAGAAAGTCTTTGATGGATTTCTGCTCCTGGTAAAACTTCAGACGACAAAAAACGGATCACTACACGCTGTTCTTCTTCGGTGCAAAAGCTGAGAGGTGCAGACATGTTTAATGTGCTACAACACAACACTCAATGGAGTCATAACAGTAATAAATTCCACAAGCGGAGATAAATGAACATGTCAACGTGCACAGTAACAAAGCAGTACAGCCAACCTACAAAAGATTAAACAAAAAGTGTGGATATTTATTTCTTGCCCTTGTAACTAAAGTTATTTATCATCTAGAAATCTTACGGAATATCATATGTCTATTACAAGTCATTCAAGTCATTACAAGAAGCTAACTTAACTTAAAAACCACTACTTATATTAGTTTTCTAGATTTAACACATTGGTCCTTACACAACAGTAAGCTATCATAGACATTAATACAGTTACTTAACAGGTTAGCTTATTTAAAATCATTTTCCAAGATTACAATCCCTAAAAAGCCTTGTATGGTATAAAAAAGCCTGAAGTTTTTTTTATCTTTCAGATTTATGATATGTGGAATTTTATTAAATAATATTTGCTGATAGCAATGACTATTAATATTTACACTAACATGATGTGATGGCTGATATTATTTGCTGATAGCAATGACTATTAATATTTACACTAACATGATGTGATGGCTGATCTATATAATTTTTTAGTCTGTTAATATAATTATGAACAGATATCTAACTGCAATTGTAGAGAAATTTTCTTTTACGTACATGACATTTTCCAGAATATACAAGGATGGGAGAATTAGAATTCTATAGGCTACCTTTTAAAATAAAGTTTATAAGAAGGTTTACTATGAAACAAAGTTACCTCGGTCGAATTACATATTGTATAAAAACTTGACTTTATCCTCATCCTCAGTTGATCAACTGTCTGCCTGATAATCCACACATCCTCTCATTGAAATAAAATTATTCTTTGGAGAGTTTGTATTCATTAACTTTTTTTATTCTTAAAATACAACTCCCAAACAGAAAATTCTCTATGTCCAAAGATATCTGCCTACCGTATTTTACTAACTGGGTATCAATCAGTCACAATCTTCATTAAATCTCGGCTGATGATGGGGAACCCATCAAAACATATGTTCTAATAGGGCAAGTTTTAACTTACAATAATTATGTAAAGTTGAATGTTTTAAGATAGTTTAGCTAAGTTCATAGCTGAGATTGTCTTGTTCTGGCAAGTTGGTTTGTTAATCATTTGGCGTTAAATTGAAATATTACAAATATGAAAAAAGTATTAAATTGAAGTTCTGTCAAATCAGGGTTCCAATGTATAAATAACCAGGGTAACCAGATGTCCCAATTTTATCGGAACAGTCCAGGTTTTGAGCATATGTCTTGAGAAAGTTTTCACGACACCTAATGCCCAGGTTTTGAGAAATTCTTACTTAAGTATACAATACTGCATGATTTTTATGTGTTTCTACTAGACAGCGACTATTACTAGAAGGAAGTAATTTGTCTACCAGAGATACTCAGTTGTAGGCTTAGAAATTATGATAATTTATTTCATGGATTAAGTTGGCATCTGTTCGAAAATACCATTCAGTTGGTTCTAACTTGTGTAGTGTTACAGTGCAATTTTGCACTGAGTAGGTCTATAGTTTTTAAATTTATGGTGAAGATGCATAGAAAATTGTATACAGTGTTTTCCTTTTATATAAGAGAAAGTACGGAAAGAATAATTAGGGGCTTATAAAGCAAATTAATAGCACTGAAAAGCGCAATTACTTTCAGTAATTAATGTCCACTTTAATTTTTAAATGCTTTATTAATGCAACAATTGCAACAATTTGAATACTTGATTTGTAGAAATGTTTCAGGAATGTTTAAAGAAAAAAATTGAAAAGTTGAATTATTTGAAAATATTCAGTAAGGTCCCGGTTTTTTGTTTGTTTTATAATGTCACTTTTATATAAACTCCTTCGCTTCTCTTTGATGCACTTCTCCAAAACTAAAGTTACGACCTGTTAAATAACGAAGACTGTACAGTAATAAATTTAATAATGATACGTCACTATAGTGACTTCTTTTGATGGGAGTACTAATATGCTTGGACTCATGAGGATTTAATCACTACCATAACCAGCTGTAAGTATCAATGCAGATTCACAGAGTCAAACTTATAGATTGAAGTACAGATTAGACTAAAAGCGATTTTGTACAAAACGATTAAGAAAGATAGGGTCCAAACTAGAAATTCAGACATTTTAAGTCTAGGAAGGTAGGTGTAGCTGTAACTTTATATTTAGAGCTTTGTTATTCCACTTGTTCAAAACCTCCAGCCATGGATGTCAGCAGGACAGGGCAAGAGGGGCAGATTCCACCTTCTGGAATGTCTTATAACCTCAATTTGCTTGTACTCTTTTGTCTCTTTCAACGTGCCATTATTGCAAGGTAAACGAAAAATATAAATCATATGAGGAGTGTCAATTCAAAATGCAAGAAGTCCATAAATAATTTTTCAAGAAAGACAAAAACTGATTGTGTCCAAACTATCAAACATGCTTACAAATTCTTTATATGATTAGAATAAGTAATACAATTTGAGTTAAATGTGCTGGGTGTGCAAAATCTTTGTTTATGGCTTTTATTGATGAAAGTTAAGAAAGTTTCGAAAGTAATGAGCTTAATCTTGTTTTGTTACAAAACTTTAATTGAAAGTATTTAAACACTCAGAATATCCTGCCTGCAGGCAAAAATTAATTCCCCCACACCTCTGTAGTAGGCTATCTCTTTTTCTGCTCTTTGGTAGCTGTCTACATTTTTGTGAACTTCATGGATTTTATTATGGTCTGTGCTCTTCTTCTTGGTAACTGTTAGTTAGTCCTGTGTTCTGTAGTTAGTCACTCTCTATTTGTAAGAAGCAACTACTTCAAGACATGATGCTTCTTGCAAATATAGTAGTCAGTTCAATTCTACCATGTGTCATGAAGACACAACAAACTCCTTCAATGAATCTAGTTGTTACATGTTCCAACATTTCCAACATGTAATAACTTTGCTTTGACTTACAGTTAACATAATAAACCACATTATGTGTTCACACATATACTACATTACATTTTGCAACTAGTTCTGTTTACACCCATAACAATGCATTTTCATATGGATTTTCCTACCACCACACAAGAAATCTGTACTCATTTCATGGACACCTTTTATGTTATGTAAGCAAGGGAAAATATAAAAAAAAAATCAAATTATTCTAAAACAATCATAGTTAATTCATCTGTAGATAATCTAGAGGTCTGTGTATTCAATATGATATTTACCTTACGGTAGACTAAAGAGCTGCACGCAACCCTGATTTTCATACCCATGTGGAAAATTGCCATCATGTAAGGGTGGATAACGAAGATATTGAGAGCTGAGCAAATAACAACTCCTGCAGCATAAATGTAAGCCTGCTCTTTTGACACACTGTGGGTTTCAGATCCACCGAAGAATTGAATAAGCCGGCCAAGAAATAATGGTTGTGATGCCCTGAAAAACAATTAAGATTCTGTCTAGATTAATTTCACACAAAAAATAAACAAATAAATAAATAAAATTTTTAAAAAAAGCAACTTCAAATAACTATTTAATTATTTATAAAATGAAGTATTCATATTTGTATCAAAACAATTTTAACCATGTTATATAAGGAGTATAGGTAAACAAACTTAAATTCATTTGATATTTTAAGAATAATTTTAATCTCAAATTTAATCAAACTCTTGTGATCTTATCCTTGTGTGTTCATGAACCTAATGTTTTTTAAGTTTAATTTTCTACTTAGAAATTACAGTTTGTCAGAAGAAGGGCATATATGACACTTGGAAATTTTATACAAATATGATTTAATGTATAAATTCATGCCCGGCTAGAATTAGAAATATTTAACTATTGTGTATTTATGTATAGTGTCCAGAAAGAAACCACAGCTCTTTGTCAATATCATATAATGAACTTGTTGGGCAATTTAATGACTAAGTGAAATGAGGTCCTGTTTTAAATCAACCATTTGGCATTTTGTCTGTAAATTGGTTTGTTACACAGTCATAATCAAACTTAAGTCATTAAAAACTCAATGTGTAAAGATTTTTTAAAAATCAGTTTCAAGGTTGTCATTTTATTGGCTCCATTTCAAGATTCTTGCCCATCTGTTCCCTAGAAAATTATGTTGTCTTCATAATGAATGAAACTGGCTAAACATTTAAAGAAGAACAGATCTAAGAAGAACAGATCTAAAAAGAACAGATCTAAAAAGAACAGATCTAAAAAGAGCAGATCTAAAAAGAGCAGATCTAAAAAGAGCAGATCTAAAAAGAGCAGATCTCAGTTTTCTTTTTCTTTTTGAGGGGGAGGATGAGAGGTCTACTGTTCACAGAACTAGTACAATAGGTTTAAGATCAAAATTTCACATATCGCTGAAAATTTTAAAATATTTAATCTTTACTAAATGAATTTACATACATTAAAGCTAGAAATATATAAAATGCAAATTTCTGAATATAATTAAAAATAAAACCATTAATTTATTCGGCTTGAAACAGTTTTGCTTTTTTCCAATCATGAAAGCAATACGCAATAAAATCAGGTAAACTGATGAAACGAAGTACCAGAATGCTTTTGTTTAATCAGTGATAATTGAAATTACGATAAGTTATTTTTGTTATCGATTTCAGAGTTAAGCTCCAGAACGATTCATTAAGCACGGCTTACAGAAGAACGAAGGTCTAAAGTTTGATAAGTATAAGTGAAGAAATATGTGGGTAGTGTCATTTGTCAAAGCTAACTGTGTTTCAACTTAAGCTGTATTTGAACACTGTAAAACTATGTTATGAGGACTGATTTGTATTGGATGAATTCTAATATATTACCATAAAATTGGGCATTACTCCAGTACCAGTCAACCATTTTTGTCCAAATTCAAAAGGCTTTGTCCCATGGACGTTATAAATGCATATACAAAGTTTCATGAAAATCAGATAGAAGTTAGAACTAGTTTTCAAAAATGTTTACCCTGCGTTTGCTATCAGCCTCCAAAAATTAACGACTTAATTGAAACTGAAAACTTACTAGTAAATGCACATGCAAATTATGAGCACGTGATCATGGGTGACTTAAATATAAATTTACTTGATACAGACTGCAACAATACGAAGCAATTACTAACAATGCTCCGTGCTTGCGATATGACTGTCCTTCCTCTCAATCCAACTCATCACAGTCACTTTACTTGACATAATAATTACCAATAAACCTGACAGAATACTGACTCATGGACAATGTATGGCTTCTGGTATTTCAAACCATGACATTGTCTATCTTGCATACAATCTGTGGAGAAAACTTAGAACAATAGGTTTAGTACATGCAAATGCTCAGGTAGAAAACCTACCCTTCCCCATCGAAACTCTCAACGAACACTTTGTATCAGTACAGACTTCGACCACAGTATAAGTATTAATACAGTACAGAAACTCAGCCCGTTTTTCTGCCAGCCAAGCATGCGCACGCATTTACTAGTGATCGTAGCGGCCATAAAGTAAGACTACAGAAACTACTCCGGGAAGTATGTAAATAAATAGGAGTGTTGTATTTATTAGAACACGCTATATTCGAAAGGACCTTATTATTCTGCTGTAAATTTCAGTAATAATAAAAGACAAAATCCTGAATTGCATTTCTTCACTTTCTTGAAACATCCAGAAATGTAAGAATGAAAATAAGTAATATTTATTGTAGGTCTACTGGCTTACTCGTGATTCTGGTGTGGTTATGTTTCAAGTTACTTTAATGTAATCTTTTTATATTTTATTCTGTTGTAATGATTTCTGGTGTATAAAATAGGTCATTAATGGTCGACAAGAAAACCTAGTAACAAAATATGTAAAATATTTGAGTGAAAATTACCGTCTATGCTTGACACATGCCGAAAACAGACAGTTTATGAATTCCTATAAAAACTCGTTAATTAAAACTGCTGTACCGACGGTGTCTTCAATTCCAAATGCTCCAGAATTTTTTGTTTTGTTTAATGAAGTCCATCCTGCAGTAATTGACGCTACATAGACCTACAATAAATTGAATTCGTATATTGCCATATAAGGCAAAGAATCAAAATACACTGTCAACAATGACGTGCAGGATGAACAACGTGACAGACCTATAATATAATTTACGTAATTAATATGTAGGCTATTTATTATCATAATTTGAATTATAAATTATATTAAAGGGCAATGATTTTAAATGAAAAGTACTAGGCCTAGGTACAGTCCTTAACAGTAGCCTATTTAGGTATTGTTTACCTCTTCTTAACTAGAATATAATACATTATCTGTTTTATTATTTCTTAAATTTAAAATTAGATTTGCATTAAATAAAAATATTCTGTACTTTTCTCTTTTAACATAACATGTTTTGCGATGTGTTTATGTATTTTCCCAAGCCATTTCATATGATGAGAATATAGCTTTACTTAATCTCCGCATGGAGCGCTAGTGTCGTCCAGCCAACACGTTGTCATAGGACTTTTAACACACAGTTTCTTTACTGTATTAATACTTATACTGTGCTTAGACTCTAAATGAAACCACAAAGCTGCAGACAATGAATGAAATACAAGAAGCTACTCTCTTAACAGAAGAAAAATTTAATGTCTCCTATATCACACCAGAAGACGTAACAAAAGCACTTAACCGTATCAGTACGAAAGCTGTAGGAGTAGATGGTATCAACATAAGTTAACCCTACTTATAACATAATTATACAGACAGTGACTCACGTTTCTAATGCCTCACTCATGATTTCTACATACCCGACATTCTGGAAACAAGCTATTATCAGACCACTACCTAAAAACAATACTCCAACTACTAACAATGATTACAGACCAATAAGTATCCTTCCTACTTTATCAAAAGCATTGGAACGCATTGTACACAGACAATTCTCTGACTACTTACGTGAAAATCATATACTTTATGACTATCAATCAGGATTTAGGACTGGCCATAGCATGACATCGGCTCTGTTAAAAATCAATGAAGACATACATGAAGCTATTGACCAACGTAAATTAACCATACTAACATTACTAGATTTCAGTAAGGCATTCAACTCTGTAGACATTAATATTCTAATATGTAAGCTTAAAAGATTGAACTGTTCTGAAAGTGTCATATCCTGGTTTGACTCCTACCTTCGCGAACGCCAACAATGTGTTTTAGTAGGTGATCGTTTTTCTTCTTGGTGTTTCGGGAAGGCTGGTGTCCCCCAGGGCTCAATCCTAGGACCCTTACTTTTTAGTATATATATTAATGATGTAACCAAAACAATATAGCATTGGAGATATCACCTGTATGCTGATGATTTACAGCCATACATTCATTCCACTACTGACTTTATCAACGACGCACTGACGAAACTCAATGAAGACTTTGCTTCAGTTTGCAAATGGACAGACAATTTTGTACTTACCTTAAACACAGGAAAATCACAAGCAATTGTAATGGGACATCAGCGTTTGATAAGTAGAGTAAATATTAATACCATACCGCGCATGCAAATTAATGGCACTCCTATAAACTACAGTTTATCGGTAAAAAAATCTTGGAGTCTTTATGGATTCAGATTTAAATTGGAACACTCAATTATCATAAGTCTGTAAAAAGGTATATTCATTACTCCATTCTCTAAAAACTGAAAGACTTCCTCCCTAGTGAACTAAAGAAACGTCTAGTCCAAGCGCTAGTGATGCCTCATTTAGATTACTGCGATATTCTGTTGACCAACTTAAACAGCAGCCTTACTGACAGACTTCAGCGTGCTCATAACGCTTGTGTTAGATTTATCTGTAATATCAGATGATTTGACCATGTGACGCCATCTTTTCACACCTTGTCATGGAAGCGCCTCAAACGACTAAGAATGATCCATTCTCTTATCTTCCTTCATAACATATCTTCCTCTCCTTCTTATTTACACTCTCGTTTTAATCTCCTTTCGACCTCACGAACGCATAACCAAAATCTACTGCTTATTCCCCGACATACGACATCATTCTATTCTTCATCTTTTAGTGTGTCAATTCCTCGCTTTTGGAATTCGTTGCCTTGTCATATCGGAGACTGTCAAAATGTATCAAAATTTAGAAATAAGTTGAATATCCATTTTATTAGTCATTAATTTTATTTTAGTTTACTTTATCAAACTTGTAATTAAATCCTTGTAATTTTATTGTCTGTAGCATGTTTAGTCTTAATTTATAATTTATCAATTCTTGTATTGTTTGTAGTATGTATGTATTAAGGCCTTATGGCCTTAACTTCGCCAGTATAAATAAATAAATAAATAAATAAATAAATAAATAATAATAATAAAGCATATTAGAGTTATCACATGTATAGACACACGGCATGATAGACATTTCTCGTATAGACAAACGGACTGATGGACATTTCCCGTCCACCATACAATCTCATAAAGTACCATTGTGGCACTTAATAAACCCTGAAGATATTAACTAGAGATACATTCAATTTTACATTTCATATAAAAACCCATGTTACATGTCCAGCTACTTTTATAACATACACAGACCCTACAGTAATGAACAGTAACAACATATACTAATACCTCACATCTGCTGATGGCTCACACTACAACCTCAAGCTTTTCAGTGAAGCGTGTATAATTCAGAGAAATGTAATTAAAACAAGTTAATACCAAAGTAGAGTTAACACCCGCTAAATTTTAAACTAATTCTCTCAAAAGGCTTATAGATCAATGTTCCCTTCTTCTGACAAACTTATCAGTTGGTAGATAAAATGCAAAAGAAGTTAATTTTTAAACTAAGATTAGGCATGGATATTAAGCATGCCTCTTCTCACTGAATGATATGGGTACATCATTACTGCATTCTGTTAGTTACACAGACTATTTTTATGGAATGAAGTTTATTAATTAATCATGCATTATTCAAACTAGTTGATCAGTAACTATAAAGAATTCATTAATAATACAATAACTTAACACAGGATTGTTTTACTAATGGACATTTTTTTTCACTGAAGCAATATACCATACTAATTTTTAAACGAAATTGAGAACCTTATTTCCAAAAGGTACCAAATCCCAATTAAATTTTTCAGGAGAGACAAAAAAAAAAACCTCTGGTGCTCACAATTGTTTGAGTACTTACTGCTAATTTTCTACATATATTAATTAAGCATCATGTGACACTGACTGTCAGAAGTTCCTGATAAGCATAAATAAAATGAATTCGGTACTTTTTGACATAAAAACTGTAAAAACAGTTAATGCCATAAAAAAAAAAAAACACAAATAATTCTGTTTGAGGTAGAAGAGAATTTTTTTCTTTGTACCACCAATACATGGCCACATTATCAGCTAAATTGATTGCAGAGGTCAAGCATGCTAAATATGAAATAAAATGTGGTTTTGGGAAAATTCAAACAATGTGTTTAAACCTTTGCATCAAGAAAAATTTAATGGACACTTTATTTAGTGTGCTTTGGCTTTGAAACAACATTCATTCACTATATAAAAGGGGATTTGGTTTCCTTTGGCAGCCTATGTTAATTTTGTGAAACTAGGTTCTGTGAAGTGCTGCGACCTGTTATCTCAAATTTGATACATTATTTTTGGATTTGGTAAGTTACCTTTTGGGAACTATGTCCTCAAGTTGACAAAATACTTCAAACCTCACAATTTACTTTGATAGCAAAAAATGTTGCATGGACATTAGTCCACATAATCAGTTTCTATCAACAAAAGAAAACTGCTTGGAATTACTTGATGTGCCCTCTAGTTTTGTCTCAACGTATTTCGTGATTAAGTTTATCTCTCGAGCTATTTCAAAATTAGTCGGTCTGTATTTTCAAACTTAATTTCATATAAATTTCTCCCACTCTTCCAAATCTTTTGAGTTTGTTTGCCGATTTTACAAATTTCTTGATTACTGTTCCAGCAGTAAGGAGGCCAAACTAACACAAAGATTTGGAATCATGGGAAAATATTTATATGAAATAAAGTTTGAAAATAAACGGACGAATTTTGAAATACCTCAAAAGTAGGCTGACCACACGTACCATTTTGAACGGACAGGACCATTATTTTCTTATTATTTGGCTTCCCGTTAACAAAAATTTAAATTTTGTACCTTTTTTAATACAAACTATTAGCCTAACTTAAATATTGGTTTTATTATTTGTGACCTATAATCTTATATCAATGTAATGATTACCAGTCAAGTGAATAATCATAGAATTTTATTGTTCGATACTAGATATTGGTATCTGCAGAGAATTAATCAGAGAAAATATCACATTGTGTGGTGTAGTGAATGGCGAACTTCGACAGCAAAGTTCTGTTCTCATGAAAAATTATTTATTTCAGAAAAAATAAAGAAATACATGTTGACATCACTGGAGTTTTCATTGTAAACAAGAAGGCGGTATGTTAACCCCAGAAAGGAAGCATCAGGCTTTTATTTCAACTTTTTTAAAAATAATTTTTTGGAAGTTTAAAAAATTTATACTTAATTTTTTTTGTTTTTTTGTTTTTTTGTCTGTTTTTTCTATTCATTAAAATAAACAAACTGGTGTGTGTCTGTTCTTGAACGTTGATGGCTTGAATTTAGTTTTTAAGTTTTATTTTTAGAGCTGTAAATTATGCCTTTAATGACATCTCCAGAAAGAGTACAGATTTATTACAGTGGACCAGCAGTTTAATGACTACAGATACAATACTCAGATGGGGACCTTCTTCCAATCAATTTTGATTAAAGGATATATCAGTGCACGTGGATTGCTTTGTTGTTCTGAGGTAAACTGTGCAGATGCATGTCCATCCTCTTAGTGGACACTCTTCCTAGACATTTTTTATAGTCAGCCCTGTTCTCTTCTTCATATCTCCAGCCATTTTCTTTGCCACCTGGGCTCTTTTTCAAATAGGTCACTTAGTATATAATCAATGCTGGCAAGAATAATGTGGTGAGAAACACTTTTGGGGAGCACTTCTCTTAAATCCTTTACACTGCAGGACTAGAACCAATGCTGCTGTGTGGGCTATGCTAATTGCACTTCCCATGGGAACAAACAGGTAATTATGTACTCCAGCTAGATTCCAAATGCATTATATGCACTTGAAAGTAACGTCAGCAAGTGTGATTCTAAATGGACTCCTAAGCAGGTGCAGGTGCAGGTGCAGGTGTGAGTGTGAGTGTGAGTGTGAGTGTGGGTGTGAGTGTGAGTGTGAGTGTGAGTGTGAGTGTGAGAATGAGTGTGAGTGTGAGAATGAGTGTGAGAATGAGCGTTTGCTATTTGAATGAGTGCAGACTGAAGAAAACTTGCTGTGCCCTTGATGGCAGCCATTTTGAAAATGATATGTTTTTGCTAAGTGTGCACATAGAGAACATGTTTTGGAACATATTTACAGAGTACCGGCAATTGCTTCTATAAAGTTTTCATGAATTAAACTATCAATATTTATCCAGAGAAGTTCACAGGATATGTGCTTTATGTTGGTTAGGGTGTTCAGACAAAAATTGTGATTTTACCATGCGATACCTACAGGCCAAAACCATAATCACAATTCAGGTGGAGGGGAACCAAGTGCAGGTACACGAAGGCAGGTGGACAACACCATACTTGTCTTATAGAATTTAGTCTTAGAATGGAATGAGCAAGCAAGCAGAAAAAGTGAACATTGTTTACAGATATGAAACGAACACAGGGAGTGAATAAACTGGTTAAATCATAACACTGAGCACAGAAATCTATCCACAAAGGGGAGGACAAATTAATTTTGTGGCAATAAAATGAGTATTATGCCATTTTTTTTTATAGACAGCATCTTTTTGTGATGCTGTAAGGCACTGGCTTCTTTTTTCATGGAGCATGAGCAGATGCAATATGCTGAACAATTTTTTTTTTCCGCAATAAGTAATAACCAAACAGTTGTAATTGCATTACATAAAATGACCAGTAAAAATAAAGACTAAATGCCATAAAACACCAATGCTGGTAGCTACCAAAAATGTTACAGTGAAATAAAATCAATATAAACAAGAAATTAGTAAACATTTAAATGTAATTTCACAAATTTAATAAATCACAAGACCCTGAAAAGTATTACAAACAAAATTCTACCAGACTTAACGTAAGATAATTTATGAAAAAGTTTAGTTGAAAAGGTCTATTGAGTTCTGCTAATTAAATCTGCTTAATTAATGAGATTTGGTTTGATGTGACCAACAGTGGGCAGTTAGTTCTCTACTGGCTCAGCCTAGAAGGAATTTAAATTAAGCCTAATAAAAAATCACTTAACTTCCATTCCAGATTATGTTTTGAATTTGTATTTTTTTCCAGCTTTCACCCTCAACAAGATAGTGTTTCTCCTACCTTATACTCTTAGTAAGGCAGGCAGATGGTTTAAGACTAAAAAAAACCACCTTATATTGGTATACTACATGTACATTACTGCTACATGTAAGAGCCTTAGACTATAATAGGTTCAAGTTTATAATTAAGAAATGGTTGAGATTGAATGCTTTTTATACAGTAGAAGAGTTCATTAACTCTGAAATAGACAACATTTTGTGACCAATATATTATATGTATGTGCGCATGTAAACATGTGATCTTATGTAATAACAACTGTCTTTAATAGGTTATATGTGTGTGTGTATGTAAGCATCTGATATTCTTGTAATAACAACTGTCTGATATCATTGTACTATGATTCTATAGACAATAAACATTATTATTACTAAAAACTTGCTGGTATTATATCAGTGGCATATCGGTGCTATAGAAACAGAGTGTTGCACTATTTTACAGGAATTAAATACATAGTGAACTGGCAGGCAGACGTCACCAAGATTGCTAAGTTTGCTTGTAACCTGAGAATATAATATCAACATAGGATAGTATCTAATAGGACCGGGTGCATAGTCTCTTGGTTAGCATCGCTGGCTACAGATTCACAGGTCAGGTTTGATCCCTGGTACCTATTTGAATTTTTCTGGGGTAGGGAGGTCTGGGACGGGCTGCACTCAGCCTGATGATACAAATTAAGCTACTTGATTGAGAAGTAGTGGCTCCAGTCATGGAAACCATTAATGGTTGGTGTCAGCTTGCTGACCATAAGCCCCCATTCCTGCTATCTGCCTATGGTAGATGATGCAGTGGTCTAATGGTGGTAGGCCTAGTCCCTCTGTGGATGTAGACTAATAAGAGTTTATTTCAGTGTTTACTCTATCTTCCTGTATATCTCCACTGTCAGGGCATTAGGGCCTGCAAGGGGAGTTATTGCTACCAATGAGAGTTTTGTTTCTGAGAGAGGTCAGAGGGACAGATAGTAAGCCCATCACCTCACAGCCCCTCAGGAAACCAAGGTATTACTTGGTTGTAAAATGGCCAATAAATTTTGTTCAGAGGCTCTAATTAGGCTTTGAGTTCTTTTACATACCGTAAATCTATGACAAGGTCCCCCAACTTCAAGTTCCTCCTAGAGGACACTGTGTCCAGGATTTTTATGTCCTGAAAAATCCATCGACTGTGGCCGGGTTTGATCTTGCGACCTTCAGATCTAGAGTCAGGCACACTACCCCTACACCATTGCAACCGACTCAGTGTCTAATAGAACATAGAAAATAGCAATATAGGTCTCGCCACAAAGTGACTGCAATGACAATTGGCATCTCTGTGAGGTACTTTAAAGTTTGCGCTCTTGGAGAAGGGAAATCTCGCCTACAGATAGCAGCCAATGTAGATAAGCTCACGTGCTTCAGGGTCCTCTATCAGCAAAGACAAGAACCATGCCTTGTCATTGCAAATTGAATGCAACACCCAAAAGCTGGGAATGCTACTATGAAATCAAACATCTCTCTTATACTACTCGCCAGCAGAACAGCGTGCATTTACATGTTTAAACTATTTAAAATTGTTAACATCATGTGAAGCATCCTATCAGTCAGTAAGAATATATCACAATGACGATATGGAAGTAGTTTAATAGTTTGAAGTAAGAAAAAATCTAAATATTGTTTACATTAAAAACTGGTTGTTATGCATAACTGCAACATGATCCAAGACCGCCACTGAATTATATGAGGGAACACATTTCATAATCTCAGTAGCACTACCTTATTTTAGCTGAATTAATATTAAATATATTTGTACAAAAAATGGTAATACACTACTCATAAAACCTGGATTTAAACTTTGATTACTTCATATATTCTCAGCCCTTTAAATTCTGAATCACATGGACTAAGGGGATGAAGGCCCCCCTCAGACAACTAACTAAGGGCTGACTGCCACCCTTTGGTAAGTTTGGACTAATTTAGAAAAGCACTGTATTTTGAATTAGAGCAAACTATATTCTCTGTGCAAGAGCAGCTGTGATTAGAGGGGATTAGAACGACTCATTCTGTTGAGCCTTGAGTGAGAAGAGGCTTGTCATTTAGTTTTCAAGTCAGGCTTCTTATAGATTCTCTACTACTTATGCATGTGCATCTCAACTTACATGCACAACTGTATTACTTGCAATATTGAAGAAAATAATTACTCTGAAGGGCTGTATTGATGAGAGAAGAAACCTAGGAGTCCACCAAGGAAGATTGGTTGCATCGTTCTGCCACCAGGGAACACAGGAAGGAGAAGTTAAAAGCACAGAAAAATTGCAAAGCTCATGTCATAACACTGAAAAAGAGGTGCATAAACTTTCATGTGGATGTACAAAATACAATGTCCTCCAATACCAGATTCTCATTTCAATTCACTCCCATAATCCTTTCTTTTTTAAATCAAGGCTTGAAAAATAAATTACATGAGTTAATTTAACAGTATGAATGCTGAGAGCTTATCTATTGGTAATTGGAAAATTTTAAAGGGAATAAGTGACTTCTACATATTTAGTTTAGTTCTCCTGCACTTGGAATATTTTCTCTTCATTGATTTGAATAATTATGGCCTACACTAAGAGCATATACTCATTTGAATTAATACTGATTTAAAATCTTATGTTCTACTCACATAACTTTCTCTACCCAAGTATGAGCAATATAACTTTCTCACTTCACATTCTGATATAGAATAAAAGGCCATACTGCACGAGTATGCATTCAGTTGTGTTAATTATAACTACCCTCCAGAGGATTTTTATTTTAAAAAATTCAAATAAAAGTTATAGCTCTTACAAGGGAACTACATATTAATAAGCTCATATTGAAACTTTCCTTCAAATGTTTGCCAGAATATATATCCTAAAGGAAGTTCATATAGCAAAAACTAATTTCTTTTTTCAAATTGGAAGGTTCCCAATTCCAGGCTGCAATATCGCCAGGTAAAGCACCTAGCCAGTAGTATTTGGACATCCCCCGCTAGTTTGATAGTGACTTTTCTGTAACTTTTAATTTAAAGAATAGTTTCCTAGTCTTTGGCATATAAGCTTCCTATAGGATAAAAGTTCTCTCAGCAAAATTTGAAGGTAAGTAAAGATATGAGCTCATTAATACAGTAGTTCCCTCATTAGTACAACCACCTCATGTACAAAATTTAGAGAGAATCTTACAGCAGTTTATGAGAAAATCGAAAAAAATGAAATATCAAGTAGTAGAGCAAAGTAAGAGAAAATCGTTTCCATCCCAACATTAAATCTAACCTAAACATAAAATTTCATTTGAGTAAAATTTCCCCCCCCCCCCCACCCGACATACGCACACATACAAACAAGTTTCTGAACATTGTATTTTTAGATTTAGGGGATCTTAAAATATATATTTTTAATGAAAATACATTAAATTTCTGGATTGAACACAGTACTTCCTCTATTTACGGTACCTATGACATAGGTAGAGAAAGTAACAATAGATGCCACTTCATGTCAGATGTAATTTTTAATTTCTTTTCTAAACGTCTTCTGGGATTAATATATTATTGTCTGTATATGTGCATACTAGATGATAGAGCTTGGAGGCTCCTAGTATGATTGCATGGTAAGTATTAAATAATTTCACAGCTGTCTAAAAATTAGTGTATGGCATGTACAGTAAAATTATTTTATTTTGCTCATAGGATTGCTATAAGCATCCTTATGGGCTCGTTTTGCAAACACATCAACTACTAAAATAAACATCTCTTATCACTTAACTTTTTCAGCACTCTGTAAAGAATCTGAACAGAAAATAAAAACTTACCGAAGAAAAACTTCCATTATGAATAAGATTAGACCATACAACATAACTCGAGCTCCAAAACATTTTGCTATGACCCTCAGGAGACTTGGTTTTTGTTTCTTTTGTTTTGCTCTCTGAACCTCCTGGTTCCAGTACCTGCAATAAAAAGCAAATACATATTTACTGATTAAATACATATTACAGAGGACAAATGTTACTAGATTCATAAAATTAACTTCAAAGCCTTGATCAGCATGTATAAAAGCTTGAATCCCACTCACTAATGATTACTCACCAAACAGAGTTGGAATGTTGGATTAAACAAGTAAACATACGTCAAAAAGTAATTCTGATTGAATTGTGAGTCAAAATATGAATACTGTAGAAACTAGAATTGTTTCAGCCATTATCATATTCAATTGGCAAATTTTTCAATTTTACATAGACTATTCCACTCATAAGCTGCGTGTTTGCTATTAACCAATAACGTTTAGCAATCCCTCGGATATAAACCAATCATGATCATTTGTCTTATAATAATCCTTCCCTGGAACGCAAGGATGCAATTTTATGTGACAAAATGTCAGCTCATTACTGAACACACAAGGGATCAATGTGCAGGGATTAATATGTCACATACTGCCATTCAGCAGAATAAAAACACATTTAATACAACATAACTTGTTTTGAAATTGAAATAATAAGTCTGACTAAAAACAATTTCAATTCGGTGCAAGCCAGTTTGTGTGCTTTTATAGCTTTTTTTTTATCTTAGCAACTACCATGACACCCTCATCTTGTGATGCGCAATATTGGTAGCACTGGGAACTCTGATCGATGCATTGCAGTTTTGTAATTTTCAAGAGATAAAGTGTTACATTACAATACATTCCGAATTTTTAATTATTAGTTATATTTTTAATGCTTGTCTGTCATAACTTTATAAGAAAATAACGTCCATAGGAAACAAAGCAGACTTGAGGTATAACTGGAAGGAATGTGTATTTTGAACTAGATTGTATTTCTGAGGAAAACATTGTATAGGTATTAGCTGCTTCCCCTATTTTAAAGGAATGTGCATAATGAACTTATCTGAGCATGCCCATTGCTACTCATCTTTAGGTATACCAGAAGGACTTTCACTGTATCATTCATTTGTGTGCAAGAGTTGAGTTTTGTATTTGCTAGGGGCAATTTGATGGGTACGCCAGTTCAGAGTTCTTTTTTTTCACAAAAGGTGCCCAAGTAGTATTAATTTACATACTTTGTTAGTAACAAAAGAGTTTTATATTGCAAAATTAAATGCAACACACTGTCATCCATTAAATTACTCTCTAAAATAAACTCATTGCTTCTAAAATAACTAATTTTTCCCTCTCCTATTTTTAGGGCATAAATTCATTTTTATTTTGCATTTTTTTACTATTTTATGGTTATTAAATGCCTTGCCCTACTAATTATGTATTGCTCCGGCATAAGGTGACCACTCGTCCTGACCTTGTCAGCAGTACCAGAATTTTTTGTACCTTTGCCGGGATGCAATTTTTTTTTTTTTTTATTTATTGAAAATGTACTAATTTTGTCCCGAATTATGAAAATGGCCTACATTTTGGTGATAAAGCTGTAGTTTTTCAGTTAAATGAAATTCTGTGATTACATGATAACTGCACTGTAAGATGTATTTCCTATGAGAAGAAAATGGTATATAAGACAATGAATTAAGTTACACCCCAGAACACATTGTGAGCTTTTATATTTCATTAAGGTAATGAATTCTGGAAAATAAAGCACGTGTTTCGGTAACTTGGTCCAGCCAGTAGACCTAATGATATTATATATCCTAATTTAATTCATAAAAATATGGTCACCTTCCTCTGGCGTTACCAGGTAGGCTACTACATAATGATTGATTTTTCTTTTTTTGCACACTAGTTCTAGAAACGTAAAAAACTTGCAATGCAATTAATATCCTCAAACTTTATTTAAATTTAAGGATTTTAATAAGTAGGCATTATCTTGAAATTAATAATAATAATAATAATAATAATAATAATAATAATTTATTTGCTGTCAATTGACTTGATACAAGTTTCTGACATTGTCAAGCTTACAGACTAAGAGCTAATTTCTACAACCTAGATCTAAGGATAAAAGTGTGTGATTGATCAAAATGTAATAATGTATAGGCCTATGTGCTAATCAGTTCGTCTAATTCGTCTAAAGAATTACAATTCGTCTAAAGAATATAAACATTTTTCTATTAAGTATTTCTTCAGAAGTGTTTTGAAATTTTTCTTGTCAGCATTCTTAATTTCTACAGGTAGCTTGTTGTATAATATAGTTCCAATTACACTTACGTCCTTAAATATAATTTGCTTTTTGCATGTATATCTATGATAATCTAAGCTACTTCTTGTGCTATAAGTAATGAAAAAACTTCTTTGTGCACTGGTAATGGTGATATAGGCCCACCGTACAAGTTGGCCTATCACAAATTTGGTATCATGCCCTTCTGTTTTTATGTCTTTTTAAATTTGAAGAGGCCCATTTTTGTATCCTTTTTAAACTAGAAAGAAACAAAAATGACCCCTTGTTTTGAAAATCTATTCAGCCTTTATGAACTTCAACTTTCAGAATGATACAATGCATAAATTAAATCATGGTTAATTATGCTGGCCTACAAATATGAAACAGGAACTTTTTTTTAGTAACCAGAATAAAGAATTTATGTATGTTAAGAATGAATTGTGATGTTAAACTAAAACTAAATTAAACTCCGTGGCGCTACATCCCTGAAGTGATTTGGCTTACCACCCAACCTCTGCGTCATCTACCATGGGCAGATGGCAGGATTAAGGGGCATGTGGTCAGCATGCAGACACCCACGGCCGTTAATGGTGGTTTCCATGACCGGAGCCGCTACTTCTCTCTCAAGTAGCTACTCAATTTGAATCACGAGGCTGAGTGCACCCCGTTCCAGACCTCCCTACCTCAGAACAATCCGAGGAGGTACCGGGGATCGAACCTGGGCAGACGGATCTGAAGTCAGTGACGCTAACCACAAGACCACACCAGCAGTCAATTGTGATGTTAACAGTTATACAATTAAGCAGTATGTAGGATGTGTTCTGCAGTATGAGAAACTGCGTGGATTGAGCGAGGTGAATAGGCTCCTGAACAGATCAGTTTGAATAACATTAGATCTGCCAGAGAGTTTGGTAAGTGAGCGGGGCGCTGAAGTTATACATAGGGATTATAGACCACAAAGGCACATCCTCTTTATGTGTTTTAGGCAAGCCAAAACAATGTGGTAGATCAGATTTGTAATATATTTTTTAAACACTTCTTTTTATTGGATGAACTGTGATGTCGTAAGTATGTGGAATAGACTGAACTAAAGACTTCCTATAAGATTTGTGTATGAAACTGATTATAAAGTAAATTTAAATAACTAATTATAAATAAATTAAAATGCTTATCATCCAAACCCATTAAGTGTGGGTTGTTGTTACAAGTTCAACTTCAATGTCACCATTATCCTGTTAAGTTATGTAATATCCCCCCCCCCCTCCCCAAGGTTTGGAAGTGTAGCCCAAGTGCTTGAGATTGAAAACCTATTAAGAGGGGCCAAATTATCCGGAAGAGATATGAGAAGATGAGATAAGAGAGTCCAAGTGGCAATAAAGTATTATAGTTACCCTTCTATTTTATCACCAAGATAATCAGATTTGTGTTCATGTAAAGGCTCAAAGATGTCTGATGTTTCCAGATCATGCTTGAAACCCTTCTTAAAAATTTTGAAGATCCACCTGAAAAATAAGAATTTGCTTTGTAATATTTTTGCATGTACAATAGTTAAATGTCAAGAAATATGTTTATATAAATTAATCAAGTACAGGAATTAAAATCAGTAATATATACCAGAACGTAAGTGCAGAAAAAATATTTGCTGATGCTCGAGGATGTTTTGGTTTCTCAAAATTTTTACTGCTCTCCATATTTTATCTACCAGTCTTATTCATGTGGCAACCCAAACTGTCAGCAGATTCAGATCTGGAACCATAAACAGACAACGGACTTATCAGATTGAAGATTAATTCCTTATACAAATATTGATATATGTGACAATTAATAGAACAAGAAAATCACTTTGGTGTAATAAACAGTTGTAAAGCAAAAAAAATCACAGCCTTTAATAAAGTTTACTAAGATTGACTGACTACGTTTGCATCACCATAATCTTTCTTCAATGTGAGTTAAGGGGTATTTTAATAATCATGAAATGCTTTGAAGAAGAGCATGTGTACCGGTATAGGATTGCTAAACTTCATAATTCCCTCGCTTCAGCTGTGTCCTGCATAAAGTAAAATTTTTCTAGATTACAGGAACAGGTAGGGAAAAGAAAAGTGGAACGACTAAAATATCTAAGTGGCTATATGAGCCACTGAATATGCCTAGCGGCATTCACAGGATAGCAGGGAATGTATTGAAATTTGTTCTACAGCCTATAAATTGCTTGAATTGAGAAATAATTTCACGTAATTTGCATTAGTTGTGAAAACAAACGTTTGGGTTACAACTTTTACATTTATTTACGTATCACAAAGCTCTGAAATCAGCTACAAGAGTCTGTCCGTTTTTTTATTTCCTACCTGTACATCGCTTACCTCCAAACTACGGCACAGGCATGCTATGACAAGAGCTCAATACTCAGTTTGTAGCCGTTGACATGTACAGTCGGTCAAATAAAAAACGTCGGGACTCGTATGCAGTTAAAATTAAAGTTTTATCGCATTAGTTCACAAGTTTCCTATAAAAAACATAAAATACAGGTCATTTTCGGAACATATGAGGCCATGCGACAGGAGGGAAGAAATGAACAAGGGAAAAATGAAAAACACGGAGAGCACAATACACGATATTCAACTTAATGTATTGTCATAATTCATTTTGCTTTGTCATCGCACCACATACAAATGCTAGCTTGAGAGAAAGTGTAGTTAGGGCTGTAATTGACCTGCATTTTTCGGCCTCTGAAGCAGCGAGAAGGTTCCATATTTATGATAGAGCAGCTCGGATGTGGGAACTTCACTATAATGCGACCAGAAGTTTTCATAGGAAACGTGAATCTGGCATATTTCGATGCTAGATTGGTTGCAGAAGTTGAACGTAAGTTATTGATTTTGCACTGCAAGTACCGGTATTATAAAATAAAATCTTTAAAAAATGCTCCTTGAATAATCATATTCCTTGCGAATTTATTAATTTATTAATATTATAAGAATTTGCAACCAAGAATATGGCGGATGTGAGACATATAGCCACAGCCTTCTATACATGTTAGTTTTGGAACAAAACTGACTAAATAATCAAGAAAATACATGGATAGACAAGAGGCGTGTGTGAACCTAACCTTAAGTCTTCCTGTACATGCGCATATGCTCGTTCGTGATACTTAATCAAATACCGCCCGACATTTTTTATTTGACCGACTGTACACTCTAGTGCACAGAATATTTCTGATAAAATGCACAATGGTTCATGTTAATAAGGGAATTCTACTATTCAAATATGATATAGACCTTGCATGTATAAGTGAAACATTTAAAACCAAACATGAAAGAATGATTAAGAAACTACACAGGTTGTTGAAATGATAGACATCAAAGACCCGAAGCTGGTACAACAATATTAATTAAATCAGCTATTTCACATCGAGTATCAAAGCTATCCGAATTTTGTATTTTTGATGCTACTGCTGTCAGCATACATACTGAAAAATCAGAACTGTTAGTAGCTGCTGTCTATTATCCACCCAACACACCAACTATGAACATGAGTTAGATAGTATAGTAAACCTTCACAACCCATTTATTATATGTGGAGATCTTAATGCCAAACATCAATCATTCAACTCCCAAGTTAACTAACTTAGAGGAGACTTTTTATTGTAGCATTCAGCAAAAGCACCATTATGCTGCTGTAGAGCCAGAGAATCCAACCCGGTATCCACGATCAACTTTGAAACATCCTGACATTGTTGGTATCTGTCTACTAAAGTCAACAAATGTATAGTCCAGTTATTCATTGCATGGCCAGGCGGCTTCCTTTCATTAGGAGAAAAAGTTTGCCGACAGCTCAACCCATATTTTTTTAATTTTACCACACCAATCAACTAGCTACCCCAGTCAATCGAAATCTAAGAATGTCCTGTGATGATTTTGACAGTTACTCATCAACTCCGCATGGAGTGAAATGCATGGTTGCAAGATCAAGTTACAATAAACAATAGCACGTGTGAATTGATTCAAGCGAAGGAAGAACCAAGGTCAGTGATAATGACAGAATATTGCAACGTTGCTTTTGTTTTGGAAAGCGGAAGCCAAGACCGATTTAGTGAGATCAATTAACAAAGAAACACCGACACCTTTGAAGCCGCCTGGCCATGCAATGAATAACTGCACTATATCAATACAACAAGAATGTCTCTCTGTAGTGGGCTCTCATCATATTCCTGTACTCTTCACATTTCAGTCACAGACACACAAGCCCACATCTAACATCAAGAAGAACTGACAGACGAGTACACAAAACTACTTCATGCTAGCTTGCTAGGAAATCAACCTATTTCACAATAGACGCAGTTAAAATCTTCAATGATACGATTACCACTACTCTTCAAGATGTTACCATAATAACACCTATAGCACATGGATATAATGAAAATAATAAGTAAATTATATCATAAGCGAACGCTTTAGCTCTGATGGCAAAAATCTAGAGAGTGAAAAGGGCCTACTACAAATACCAAGGAGCTACAAGAAGAAAATCTAAATAATACTCAATAAATTTACAGAAAATTAGGAAAATTAAATCCTAATGGAAAGGATTTCTGGTCATATAAATGGAAATACAGCTTACGACCCTCAGAGAAAAGTACAAATTTTGGCTCTGTCTTTTGAGAAGAGATTCAGGCCACATTCCCAACCATCAGATCCTTAATTCATGGAAGAAATTGAAAGAAAAGTACAGTCTATTATGAAAATACAGAATACCAAATTTATACCTCTGGTTCATCCAAAAGAAGTCAGAATTGTAATCCTGAATTTGCCACAGAATAAAACACCCAGACCTGACAAGAAAACAAATACGAAGTTGGATGGTTACTTTTCATGAAACTGAGGTAGGGGTGAATCATGAAGCTACGGAGTAGGCACTCCTGCTTTAGAGATATGAAATACCTTACTTTACCTGGTTTATATATTTGGAGCTGTTGTGTTTATATATATACAGTGCACACCGCTGATTGTGATCACTTTGGGATGCAGCTAATCTGATATAAAAAAATACTAAACTCTGTGGCACTACATCCATAAAGGGATTAGGACTACCATCCAACCACTGCGTCATCTACCATAGGCAGATGGCAGGACTGGGGGGGTTGTCAGCATGCCAACACCCATGGCCATTAATGATTGTTTCCATGACTGGCTGATAATAGAAACAGATTGATAACAGTAGCCGAAAGAATTAATTGAAGGTTATTTATTCATATATAAGTTAATACACTACAAGAACAGAATGATACATAACTGTGAATCACTGAACCACTCAATACAGTAATAAACTGCAAGCAACTATTTTTCAACCAATAACTGATCTGTAGTGAACACCGCAAAGCACAACATCTAACGCCTGGCAGTTCAAGTCTTTTCATTTTACACTAACCATCACTGCATATCAACACTGTTATCTTCATAAATAAAAAACTACAGCTTAACTGTGGGGTGAAACATGTTTTATTGCTTAAAAGAGAAACTTAGGTAATGCCACCCCCTTGGAACTGGTCATCCTGTGAGCTGGGAACAGTACTGCTACTTCAAATACAACACAATACAGTCCAGTCCAGTCCAGTCCAGTCCAGTTAGAAATGAAACCATTAGTAACAAAATTCTGTATGACATATGACATATAGTACTTAGAAATGAAGCGGTAAAAAGGAAAAGGAAAAGGAAAATGTGATAACATATTTGAATCTTTGATCACAATAAATAGCATTTTTTCAATGCATCAGTATTAAGGGACTTGCAATAAATAATTTCAGCACCCCCTCTCCAAACTGTCACATCAATTATTCAATTTTTACCATTTGATTAAACATGAAACTTCATGTTCTCTACTCTGGTATTGGTAAGTGGTTGAACAATTGTTTGAATTTGCTTTTTTTTTTTTTTTTTTTTTTTTTTTTTTTTTTTTTTTTTTTTTTTTTTTTTTTTTTTTTTTTTATAAATAGAAATGCTTCTATTTATGAAGAAATTATAACACATGTAGATAGCATGGGGATTAAATAAATAAATGAACCACTTAACTGAAATGCTTCATCTACCCTGGTAGGTGCAAGTTTATGTTTTTAATGAAGTCAATAAATACAATAAATAATGTGCTCAATTTATTCCTACGTTATAAATGACTCCTTTTTACTCTTACTCTACAACATTTATTTTCTTTTAATCATAAAGGCTCATTGGAAATTTCAGCTTTTTTTAAAAAAAGCTAATTGTTGCTGCCCTAAAATGTTTCTAAAAATTTTCCGCCTTAGGCCGCTCCAAAGTTTGCCTATACGGACAAGCCAGGCCTGTGTATCCCGTAAAAAGAGGACTTAACTAGCTAAAGTGTAGTTTGTAAGTTAGGTACAATCTACACTAAATTCGCCAGCTAACCTTAGGACTGGCACTTGTGCCATATTCTCTAACAAAGTTAAGAACTCTTGATAAAAAGTATTATTAGTTAATCTGTAAATATTTACCAGTAACTGGTAAGTGATAACTTTTAGTTTTTAATATCTTTAAGAATATAATTTGACATGCTTCCACTTATGTATATTCCATTTAGTAGGTAATTAAATGATTGCTATTGTTAATATTACTATTTATTGTTACTATTATTATCACCATTACCATTATCATTGTTACCATTATCATTGTTACCATTATCATTGTTACCATTATCATTGTTACCATTATCATTGTTACCATTTTTGTTACTATTATTGTCACTATTATTATTTTTGTTACTATTATTGTTACTTCTATTATTTTTGTTACTATTATTGTTATTTGTGTTACTATTATTGTTACTATTTAAATTTTTGTTACTATTATTACTACTATTACTTTTGTTACTACTATTATTACTACTATTATCTTTGTTACTACTATTATTGATTACTGTTATTGATTACTACTATTAGTATTATTGTTATTATTATTAATATTATCGTTACTATTATTATTATTATTGTTACTATTATTATTGTTATTATTACCATCGTTAACATTATTATCGTACTATTATTATTGTACTATTATTATTACTAATGTCACTATTATTATTATCACTATTGTTACTATTATCATTATTGCTACTATATCACGTTTCTGTATCAATATTACCGGCATATCGAATTAACAGAGTTACAATTTTGTTTTTAGTTTGATTATACAACTGATCACAGGCTAAAAAAATTAAGAGATTGGCCTCATGCGTATGAAACCACTGATCTAAGCAGTGTAGTTGAAGCAAATCCAAGTTCAATTCAATGCATTTTATTTTTAGATGGTAACTTCAGTGCCATGTGGATTTCGTCAGCTGAGATTGAACAGAATAAATATTTGTGCTGGGAACCCCCGCTCCCGTAAAGGTAAGCCAAGCAGGTCAAGGTCGCACCTGTCAGCGCGTGTTTCGTGATGCGACTACAGGTACTAAAAGGGTGAGTTTGGGAAAGATTTCTGGCAGTCATGGGTGTGCCAAACTGGAAAATTTTCTCGAGTAATCAGATGAACATAAAAATTCCAAGTACAGAATGTCGAATGCAATATTGTCTTCTGATAGGCGGAATTTTAGGGAATTCTTCCAACAAAGGTGTGCGCTTACAATACAGTATTAGATAAATAAGGTGAATAGTGCATTTTAAACTTACAATTCTTAAATATATTCCATAAAATAAGTACATTAAAATTCTCCAATTAATATTTTGTTTAAATGTTAAAGTGCAGGTATTATAGAAAACTCAAAATCTAAGCCATATCAGTCCAGCAGACCCATAATTATGTACATCATGCATATATATCCATTTGCGGTATAGAAATAAATACAGGTATGTCATGACGAGAAGACTATTTCGACAGTACGTAAGTTCTTTTCTTCAGATAATTAAAAATAAATCAAAATCAGCTTCTGAAAACTCTTATCTTGTCTATTCGTACCTAACATACAGGACATTAAAAACTCGATAATTTTCCTGCTTAGTATTCAACAGTCTTGACTTAATAAATTACTTTGCCTCCGAAGGAAGGACTTCGAGGAAGAATACTGCTGCTTCATTTGGTCCAGATATAAACTCGATAATCTGTCGTATTTTTAAAATTTCGCAATTTATTACTGTCTTGCAGTCACGTTACAGTCACGTTACAGTCTATGACTATGAATAATATTAAAGTTATGTTTAATACAGTATATTTGTATTTATTACTATTTCGCTGATGAATAATTTCGTTAAATAACACACTAGGATTACGTTGAATAGTAGAATCGATCGCTGCGATATCTACCTTCGTCATGTTGAAGGCAAGGGCGAGAGCGCGATTAAAATGACTACTCCCACTGCCATTTGCTTTCTTGACTAAACCATTACTATTTTACTGAAGTAGCCCCTCAGTTGAAGAGGCCGAGTTCTTCCCGTTCCAGATCTCCTTACCTCCGAAAAATTCCGCCCTACCACTACGCACTAGAAGTAGTCAACATTACTTGCATTATCAGTAGTTAATTAATTTGGTGTATTAAATAGTTTTTATGCTCACTAAGAATAGCCTTTAAAGCCTACATTTAACTTTGAAAGTAATTTTTAGATACTGGTATTTTAAAGATTCTTTTAGGAAAGCTTGTCGCTATTTTTAAGGGATGGAACATTTTTTGTTCCCCTTCTGAAGTTAGATGGCTGAATGTAAGTCACACAAAGGGTTCAGTTTTTTCCTTCCGAAATATGGAAAGCCTACGTAAAAATTAACTCGAAATGTCTGTATTAACTGTACCTGTAAATATTTAATATATTTAAGGACTGCGTTCTCTCTCTATTTGCAGCCTCTGAGAAGAGCTTGGAGCTAAGGGTATGGAACTAAGGGTATGCTGTACATGGTGGAATGTAGTTCCTCTAGTAAAGTAAGATTTTCTATATAAAATGAAGGGTAGTTCAATATCGATTGTTTCGCTAAACTTCAGAATAACGTGACCGCCTCAGCCGACCAAGTCTACAATGTTTCTAATTACAAACATGACTATGGGCCTACTGAACTCTGCAAATGATTTAGTAGCCTAGTATTATAAATGTCACGACACGCCGCGCCGGCCCATTATACGATAGTGAATACAGGATGACGAATAAAATCAGTATTAGTAGGAGTTACCTTAAGGAATCATTAGAACATTACAAACAAAAGCTTTGACTTGTAACAATGTTTTACGAAAGCTTTAGAAGGGTATAAAAAAGCTTCTGGATGAAGGTAAGTAGTGAAGGTAAATTCTAGGTCAGTGACAGGTTATGTTACAT
This sequence comes from Ectobius pallidus, assembly GCA_964059195.1. Classification (NCBI taxonomy): domain Eukaryota; kingdom Metazoa; phylum Arthropoda; class Insecta; order Blattodea; family Ectobiidae; genus Ectobius; species Ectobius pallidus. Next base: position 82,129,068 of record CAXKWD010000005.1, read on the forward strand.
TAGAAACAGTTATATTAGTTAAGCAGCAGTAAATTGAATAACGCGGGGTTAGTTAATGTGCCGTGTAACTATGTTTTACGAAAGGTGTGGAAGAGTGAAAACTTTTCTACATTAAGGTAAGTCATGACTAGTGACAGCTCAAGTCTAGGTCAGTGGCAGGTCCTGTTAGGTTAGGAACAGTTATATTAAACTAAGCTAATATATCCATGTTTTATAATATATGTTAGTATAGTTAAATTTAGTTATATCTGTTTTGCTACGGCTTCCTTTAATTAAGGGAAGAATTAAAAGAAGCCGTGGTTTGCCCCCTTATGGAATAAACGAATAATTTTGCCTTAGATTTTGGATAATTGTGTAAAGCACTTCATCGGAATACGAAGAAAGCACGTATCATGACGCTTTTAACCTGAATTTTAAAAGATTTGAAAGGTAAGTTAAAACTTGAAAGGAAAGTCACTGACCTACCTGTCTTGATTAAACCATGACTAACTTTCCTTTAACGTTTTGTTTTTATTTTCATTGTGGTATGTATATTTTGTGAAGTTTCCTTTCATAGTACTATGTAGGCCTACATTGTATGGCTTTAAAGGAATAAATATTGATAAATTGTAATTGAAATTATGAAAATCAATCCTCAGTCGTATTTTTCGCAATCTAGAGTATTTAAAACATGCGTATGTATTTCATGCCCATTTTACACAATGAACAGCACTCAGCGGTGAGTTTTTAAATAATCAAGTCTATGAGTAGTCTATCACTGTAACAACACGTTAACCAACTGTATTATTGTATTTCTATACCCAGCAAACTTTATAACGTAATCTACGATGGCATTAGTTTAAAAATTAGCATTATGGCCTATTAGAAACATTCGTCAGGTAAAATCTGTATTGTTATAATCACGGCGTGCCATGTTCCTATAAATTTTACATCAATAAAAGAGGCCGTGGTTATACTCCCATAACTTTCTCCGGCAAATAAAACGTTTAACTATTGGTATTATTGTACTATTAACTACAGGTACCCGCGGCTTGGCCCACGATAATTTATTCAAAAATTAAAAACTAAGATAATTAATACAATATATTAACACTTATACGCAAATCATTCATAAACTAAACGATTAATAGTTATAATGAAACAGCTAAAAATCTGGCTTTTGAGTGCATTCCACGATTAGAAAGCGCCACCTGGGAAAAAGACTTAAGATCCCTGGCCCAGAAAACCCCTGCATAGTGAGTTCCGTCCAAATCGATCAATGTTTGCATATTTAGGCCATTATTCATTATCCCTCTTCCGTCTAGGTTGAAAATGTCAGCTGTCTGCGTGTCTACATTATAAACAAATCATTCGACCTGGGCCCTATTTCATAAAACTCTACAGGTGTGACAAATACGACAATTATGTCAAGTCTGACAAATTTGTCAATATGTCACGACAATTGTATTTTTCATAAATATTACAACTTTTCCTTACATTACAGGCAAATTAATGTAAATTGTCAGACTAAAAGAACCCATTTCATAAACACGACAATTTTATGTCAAACCTAAAGATTACTTTAGTACACTGTAAATGGCTCTCACATACGTGTCTCAACATCGAATATGATACCTAAGCAATCGATTATTACTATCGAAAACAATTGAATTATATTTCTCTTTTAATACAAAGTCACTGAAATTGAAAGTTAGGTTAATCCATTGCCTAAAACACTGGGTGGTTTCATGTCTATTTCTTCACCACTTTCACTACTACCAATATCACTACTACTAGTGTTCATTATTAACAAGGCAATTTAGCAAGTTTATTAACAAAGTTTAAATCACAAGAAAGTTTGTCAAGTTATGCCACACATTTACATAACCTACTCTGTTGGCCTACATATGAAAGATTGCCTGTCACTTCTGTAATGACAATTCTACATTTTTTGTAAATTCGTAAATATGTCAGCAAAAATTAATGTTTCATAAATGATAGGTATCCTAAGATTTGACATATTTGTCAGACTTTTACCCGTAAACTCAAAAGTTTTGAGAAACAAAATATGTAAAATTGTCATACAAATCTACAAAATTGCCATGACATTTATGTAAAGTTGTCACCTTTTATGAAAAACACAATTGTCAAAATGTAAACCTGTAAGACAATTTTATGTCACCTGTCACCTGTCACCTGTAAAATTGTAACTTTTATGAAATAGGGCCCAGGGTGGGCTTGCACAATTAAAGCAATCGATAATTCCTTGAGATATATTAGCAATGCTCTTATTTCCAAGTTATGACAAAAAAAAAAAAAAAAAAAAAAAAAAAAAGCCGCCTGCAGTTGATTTGACAGTAAAATAGCGAAAACTGATGCTTCGATAGCGCTAAAAATCACGTTTTCTGCCAGCTTTTCACTCATAACTCGCGAACGAAAGCTAAAATTAAAAACCCGGCTTCGAGGTGCATCCGGCCACCCTCCAGTCCACCTATGTTTAAAATTTCATATTTCTCCTTGCAGTAGATTTCGCTGGGCATCGCACACGGACAGACAAACACTTTATTATTATTATTATTATTATTATTATTATTATTACTATTATTATTATTACTATTATTATTATTACTATTATTATTATTACTATTATTATTATTACTATTATTATTATTACTATTATTATTATTACTATTATTACTATTACTATTATTATTATTACTATTATTACTATTACTATTATTACTATTATTATTATTATTATTATTATTAATTTATTATTATTATTATTATTATTATTATTATTATTATTATAGATTTTCGAGTCCAATATCAATTTAGTGCATTTCTGTACTAAACGATTATGAACTTGCTCCTGTTACACTCTTGACATCGTACCGTATAACAAAATACAGTTTATTAGTCTTTATGTATGACTTGAAAATGTTGGAAGTGCAAGGATTGGATTTTTAGTAGTTATAAATTGGCGTTGTGTGATAAAAACTTATATTGGGGGGGGGGGAGAGGGCAGATAGTACAATGCCTCCTCTAAACTAAAACTAAACTCCGTGGCGCTACATCCCTGGAGGGACTTGGCCTACCACCCGACAGCTGCGTCATCTCCCGTAGGCAGATGGCAGGATTGGGGGGCATGTGGTCAGCATGCCGACACCCACGGCCGTTATTGGTGGTTTTCATGACCGGAGCCGCTACTTCTCTATCAAGTAGCTCCTCAATTTGGAATCACGAGGCTGAGTGCACCCCTACCAGACCTCCCTACCTCGAACCCGGGCCGACGGATCTGTAGTCAGCGACGCTAACCACAAGACCACGCCGGTGGACACAATGCCTCCTCCCCTCCCTCAAAGTTTGAGGCTATGATAACGAATACTATTAAAATAACTTGGTAAATGTATTACTTGTAATGAAACTTAATTTTTTGCTTTTGATACTTTAACACACAAAAAAAGTGCAAAATCTGAATGCATATTTCGTTGGATTTGTGTCGTGTGATAGTTTTTAATCGTCTCAGATAAAACGCAAATTAAATTTTCTCAGAATAGATAACGTGATTCATATACTTCCTAGTGTGTAGTTAAACACAGGAAATACGGTACATTACCTTGGGATGGATTTCACACGAATGAATTCGCACGTCAAAGTGCAAGTAAGTTTCCTTGCCTCTCTTTCCTCTCATCTATTTAGAATTGGCTCATGGTGGGCGTGCGTCTGGATTCAAGGCCACGATATTGAAATAACTCTTGTCACTATTCCTGTTCCCGGATAAGTCTCCCAACAGCTTGATCGGGATACCTCAAAGGAAGCAGGATAAAGCGCACTTACTGTCGGCGAATTACATTCCCTAGACACACACTGTCCCTATTATCAGTGCCGTATTTAAGCCTAGGCAGACTAGGCAGACTAGGCAGCTGCCTAGGGCGGCAGATTTGAAGGGGCGGCTTTTAAGCTGTTACTGTTTTTTTTCAATATATTAAACATTTTATTCATAACTCTTCAAAATAGTACTAATGTAACGAACAATTAAATAGAAATGAATAACATTGACAACAATATGCACCTGTTTATTTATTTACTTATTTATTTATTATTATTATATTATTATTATTATTATTATTATTATTATTATTATCCTACTAAATCAGTTACAATAACGCTTATTGTAGGTTACTTTGTACATTCATGTGGAAATAAGGGGGCGAAAATATTTCTCTTCCTAGGGGGCGCTTAAGTGGCTAAATACGCCCCTGCCTATTATCCTACTCTACGTAGAGTCAAGTTATTCATTGAGTGGCCAGGCGGCTTCAAAGGAATAATGGCCCATTCGGATAGAAAATTAACTGTAAACGTAACGTAAACATAGAAGCTTGCGGCCATGTTTTTCAATGTGACCATTCACAATGCATCACGTAAACGTGAAACTTAAACGTAAAATTAAACGTAACGTAGAAGCTTGCAAACACCAAGCTTCTGCGTTATGTTTATGCGAAAAATAACGATACAACCAATCAGAGAACAGAACAGTAGACGGAAGTGGAAGTAGCCAAGAGATGAATGAGAAACCCGTCATTATGATAAATGGCATCCATTATATAAAGATGCGGCATTGAAGGAAAATATATGAACAATAGTTCCCCAAGAAATTAACTACAGTAGTAAATACAGCACATATAATAGTCTGTTAATTTTTATATGTCTGCATACGGTTGTATGATGTAAATTATTATTATTATTATTTTTAATGGCCTACACACTGGATTTCCATGATACCATGATACTATGTATAGGGATCATATAAATATAAATTTTGCTAGGTTAAGTAAAACCCAAAACAGTTTTAATTATTTAAGTGCTAAGCTTTTTAATAAGATGCCACTTAGTGCTAGAACTGTTACACTTAATCGTTTTAAAATAGTTATAAAAAATTGGTTAAAAACTAAATGTTTTTACAGTATCGACGAGTATGAAATGTCTGACATGAATGATTTAAGGCTCTAATTTTATAGTATTATTTTTATTATATAAATAGTTTTATATATTCTTTGGACAATGTCTATTACAACTATATATTTTGATCTAATGACAATAAAAATGAATGAATGCATGTTTAATAGAAACATGAAAGTATTTTCGTCTGCTACGGCCATTTTTATCAGCTGTTCACGTTCTCATTTGTGATTGGTTGTTGCCTACGTTTAAGTTTTCATTGCGAATGCTCAGTGCCGTGCGTTTAAGTTTACGTTCTTACGTTTACGGTTAAGTTTCTATCTGAATGGCCCATAAGCCATTACTGTAGGTCGTGTTCCTATGTGTTAAATAATCTTCCAAACAAAAGCAACGTTGCAATATTCTCTCATGTTATCGCTGACCTTAATTCTTCCCTCGCGTTTCACTCCACGCGGAGTTTTAACTTACCTCTCAAGTATCTTAAAATTTAGGTTATGAGTATCATAGCACGTGCTTTCTTCGTATTCCGATGAAATGCTTTACGTAAGTATCCAAAATCTAAGGCAAAATTACGTCGAGCTAATTACACTATCGTTCATTACATAAGGGGGCAAAACCACGGCTTCTTGTAATTCTTCCTTTACTTAAAGGAAGCCATGGCAAAACACTGTTAAGGTATAACCTTCGACCTTGCGCGCCTGAAGAATAGTCCTGTCAATTCGCCTTTTGCGGAGAGATGTTTTAGAGATCAAGCCAAGTCTATTAAGCAATCTATTATGAATTACCTGTCATTTTATAACCATTAACTTACTAGAAAAACTACATTTCACCACGTACATGAAAGACCCTAGGCTCCAGACCCTTCTGAAAGGCTGCAAATGGAGAGATTACGCAGTCATTGTTAAGGGTAAATACAGATATTTCGAGTTATTTTTTAAGTATCCATATTTCTGCTAACTTCAGGCGGCGATTAAAGTATCTTCCATTCCTTAAAAATAGTGATCAGTTTTCCTAAAAGAATCTTTAAAATACCGGTATCTAAAAATTAGTTAAAGTTAAGTGTAGGCTTATTGGCTATTCTTTGAGAGCATTCATTAAACATTTAAAAACTAATTGATACACAAATTAGTTAGCTGCTGAAAATCCGGTGTATAGTAGTTAGCAGGGGTGTCCATCCTGCTCAAAGGCTATGGCGAATTCCCCCAAAAGCCCATCGTCCTTAACCCATTTTTTTTTTACCGAGAGCTCAATTTCAGCTTTTTTAAATGTAGCTGGAAAGCTTAACTAAGCTTAATACTGGACTACAGCAGCTGTGGTTTACAAATTTTATATAAAAAAAACTAGATCAAAAGGACCGTCGTTACCCGGGTTTTGTATTTTGCGTGTAATTGAAAAATAAATTATGGAGGACTTTAGATTTTCAGAGTGCCTTGTAGGGGTTGAAATAGATACAGAAATTCTGGTTACATAATACCGTCTTTACTGGATTATTTTTTTTCCACCTTCATTTTGTCATACAACCATTTCGGGCTAAAAATCAAAAGAAAATCAATATCACTTTCACACATTACCCCCTCAAAATCTGAGACATAATTTACTGCGCACAAAGGACTAAAAATGTTCAATTCTATTTTGTCTCTTTTTAAATGCTTCCAATAAACATCACTATTTCTCAACTAATAATCTTACAAAGCCTACAGCGATTAATAACGTATCAGTGGACAGAATTGTTTACAGACTTATGACATAGCATAGGCCTACTTGCTAAACATCACTGGCATAAAATCAGGCCGAGACCAACTGAAAACTCTCCCCACAATACATTTTTATTCTAAATAAAAATGTAAGAAAATTATATTCCCCATGCCCAGGGTAAAGAAAGCTATTTGATACATCACACTCAATATTTATTAAGTGCCAGTATGATACTTTGAGATTATGTGTGGGGACGGGAAAATGCCTGTCCGTGTGTCTCTACGCGCGATAACTCAAATACGTTTAATCAAATTTTAATTAAACTTGGTATACACATTTATAATGTTCATGGGAAGAACCCTATTGATATTGGACCAAATCGGTTGACCGGTACAGGAGTAAAACCAAATTTAAAGGCGATAACTCAAATAGCCTACGCTATATCGGATTTTCATGAAACTTTGTATACGAATTTATGACGTTCCTGGATACAAACCTATTGAATTTGGGCCAAATCGGTTGACCGGTACCGCAATAACGAGTATATCAATATTAATTTTCTAATGAATATTCTACCATGGCCCACAATAGGCCTATATTAAAATAACGCAACAAATTGTCAGTCGTATATTGATATTGTTAACAGCCTTGATTGATTTGTTTCTTCATAACTATGTCATTGTGGGCTAAATAATAATTTAAATAACGTAAATAAAAGATTATAACTAGCCGTTGAATATTGTGCATTCTATGGATATGTAGACTACCGATATTTACATTAGGCTATATTTTAATGAGAGTATTTTTCATATTCGTCCTTGTGCAGCAATATACCTAATGTAATTCCTGACATAGATTTCATATTGACTTTTTATTCATTCATAACCTTTAACTTGAAACAAACATATCAGCGAATCGTAGGCCTTCACTTCACTTTTATTTATAGACGTCATACCCTGGGATTTTGACGTCCGTACATGTGGTTGATGTTATTAACTAAAAATTATGTACTTTGTATGTATTATCTAACTTTTACAGTTTCATTTTGCACGTATGTAGGAATCTTGATAATGCGCTTGCTGCTTTGTGTGGTTGATCCTCAGTAAATGCTGTTAAGTTCCAGGGGCTGTACCCATATGCTGTACGTAATTCGTTATAAAAGTCATGAGTTCTAGTATTAGCTTCTGGACAGGAAAAAAGTATGTGTTCAATGGTGCCAAGCTGACCACAGTGGCATTGTGGAGAATCCTTCCTTTTGATCCTATGTAGATAGGCCTATTCGCCTACGATGCCAGCTCATTTTGTTTTTGGAGTTTAACTCTCAGATCTATTACAAAAATAACTTTTCTGCATGGGCCTATCATAATTACGTTTATCACTGATTAAAAAAAGCATACTGGCACTCCATTATTTAATTACAAAAACGAATTATATCGATAGCTTTCTCTAATTGTAATTATTTGACAAAGCCATATGTGAACACCGCAAACAATATTGTTGTCATGAGAACTGAATTGCATTGGGTGAATTAAGTATATTATTTAAATACAATATTTAGGTCTGTAACAGCCGGTCGTTTCGTAGATGTCTGAGATTGAATTTCGAGGCTACGAATATTCTGAGCTGCTTTTGCGGAATTATAAACATTGTTCCTTGTTTGCGGGACATATTTCCATACTTGTACCCATGATTACAGCTTTCTGAAAACAATATAATGAAAGACTGAAATGTCTGCAGACGACGTGTTGCTATTTGTTCACGGCTCCGATAGATGGCGTTCAGCAGTCCTTCATAGCCAGGGACTAATAACGTCACAACTAGAGTGACGTATTTGACGACGTTGGACGTACAAACCCGGTGTAAACCTCGGAGTTACACTCTCTTTATTGGTAATACGGCTTATGCAGAACTTGCACGGTGAACAACCAAACAACCGTTCAACGCAGAAGCAGCTTTTATTAGTAAGGATGATAGGAGATATATATATAAAGGGTTCGGCTGTAAACGATGGTAACCCACAAATTTTTAAAAATTGAGAAAATCACACCAGAAGCTTAGGCTATCTGTTCTGAAACTACTGAACTGTCCAGTTAGTTGAATATGTTCATCATGGATGGAGAATGCAGTAATAGTATATTGCGATACAAAGGCCGTAAGCGGTGCATGCGGATCGAGGAAAGAGTTTTTTCAATTCCCGAGATCCGTTATGCGCGTACGGTACGAGTATTTCATGCTTTTTTTGCACGATGATTATTTATATCAACTTATTTATATTAATTGAGATATTAGCTGAAAATATGTTTATACACTATTGAAGATGGATGTTATATTTCAGAAAGTGATTCGCATATGTTGGTTGTTATGGGGACCGAATATTTGTCCTGTTAAAGTCGCCACAAACTGGGGGCCTTTGTTCCGGTCTTCCATAAAGGCTTGTATTATGATGATTTACTTACGGCACTTGTGCTTTTTGTAATTTTTACCGCACGGAGATTTCTTTTGTTTTCATAGCAACCAGACTGCGTGCGGGAATGTCAAGTTACGATCCACGGCAACAATATTCGTAAGTACCACTAATTAGTTACGTCGTCCAAAAAAAAAATACTGTAAGCATAGGCGTAACCAGGCCGACCATATGGGGGGGTTATAACATCTGGGGGGTATGGAATACTCCCAGGGAGAGGGGGGTTCGGGGGTCCTCCCCCGGAAAATTTTAAAAATTAAGATGCACAATAACGAGTTTTAAGCTTCCCACGCTTTATACTCATATTAAGTAATTTATAAGCAGACTTAAAAAATGTACAGTTTTCCTTTTTTTAATCAATGGGGGGGGGGGTTCGGGGGTTCAAACCCCCCAAACCCTCCCCCCCTCGTTACGCCACTGACTGTAACCCACATCCATTTCATGTAAAACATGTTAACTTTCAGAAGATGGCTGCTCAGTGAGTAAGGAGGGAACTTTTTTTCTACGGAAAATAGTTTTTCCAGTGGACGTGAAGAAAAGGAAATCAATGACAGTGGCACTGAACACCAAGTTTCCCACTCTACATCTTGTAGTGAAGATATAGATGAAATTAAGTAAAAAAAGATCAGAAATGTACAGTAAGGGTTACCATATTTTACGTGAAATGATAAGAGCTCCTGGTGGCTTTTAAAGTTGTTTTTACAGGGTATTACGATACGTGGTGGGGAAAAGCAGAGTATTTTTGCATAATGCAGCTGGTAAAACACAAGTGAAAATATTCCAATTGAAGGGCCAAACAAGAAGAGAAAGAGGAGAATGTCCAGGCAACCAGTAGTGAAGAAGGAACAAAAACTCTGCTCTGGTGTTTTGTATAAAAAATATAAGGGTAAAGGAGATGAGGTTTCAGGTAAGGAACTTGGACCAGACTGCAATTGTAAATTAAAATCTTTTGATAAAATAGTGATGAAACATGTACAGTAATGTTTGCCAAGTTCTGGGTGTATGAAAGCTAATCCTGTTGCACGTAAATACACCAAGAACGTTAAGAGCAAAAGATCACAAACTGTGAAATATTTTGTTCCATATGAAGGGCAAAGTTTGTAACTTAAGCATTTTTGTCAATTCGCGGGCTGAAAAACAGTAGAGGAAAACAAATTAAGAAAAAAAAATGACGTCATATCTTGTTTGGAGTGAATTCCTTCTTACTATGTATCATTTTACACAAAGTGGTCGAGGACAATGAAGAACAAAGTAATGGAGAATGGAGAATCTGAATACAGCATTAGTAATTGGTTAAGTACATTGCAGTAAAATAACATGTTGACACGTTTAGTCACTTCAAGTAAAACATGTTAAACCACATAAATTAGATTACACACGTTTGCTTTTAATTTTTTTAAGTTCTCCCTTTGCCCAATACATTTCACTTAAATATGCCATTACATTCAGAAGACATTGTATTCTTATGATGTGTGTTCATATTTGGAAGAAAACTAAATTAGAATTTTGATTTAAAATCCTATGATATCATTTTCTCAGAAGTTGTTCTGTGTGGGTTACCATCTTTTACAGCCGAACCCTATATATATATATATATATATAGGAGGCAAACCTGAAGGGAGAAGAGATAGGGGAAGACCAAGATTAAGATGGTTGGATTGTGTGGAGAAGCACTTGCATAGTATGGGGATTAGAAAATTGAGGAGAAAGGCAGAAATCAGAGAAGAATCGGCTATCATTAAGGAGGCGCTAGCTAGCTAGACTGTAAATCCGGTCATGAAAACCACCATTAACGGCCGAGGGTGTCGGCATGCTGACTACATGCCCCCAATCCTGCCATCTGCCTACGGTAGAAGACGCAGCGGTCGGGTGGTAGGCCAAGTCCCTCTAGGGATGTAGCGCCACGGAGTTTAGTATAGTTTAGCTAGACTGTAAGAGTTGTTTGCCAAAAGAAGAAGCTGAAGAATATATATTATGGTTAATGAAAAATTCAAAATGACGGACGCAAGATTCGTTGGAGGTATATTGTGGCTAAACGGTAAGTAGTATCAGAAAACTGATTGCGGCAACAGTAATGAATTTTAAGAGATGAACATGTTTGGCCCTATGACTATTTGTCGTGTCTCATCTGTTATACCTTAGAGCAAGATTTTATTTTATTTTAGGACTGTATTATACATTTTACACATATGCATTTTTTTAATAATCTAATCAGGTAGGCATATCAGCAGTTTAGCACATCCAGCTGCAGAGTGTCAAATTCTGTGATTCTAGCTGCCCTGTAAGCATGGAAAACTGGCTTTGTAACCGTAACGTCGTTAACATCTACGACAGTCTAAATCAACTCATTGAAAATGTCGACCAAAATCCACTGGCAAACTGGCAAATAAAAATAAATAAAAAATAAACAAAATAAATTTTTAAAAGAACTTATAAATTTGGCAAACATATAAAGCTTTTAGCCTACAAGCGATGGAGAAACTCTGAAAAGTACCTAGGTGCATATTCAATTTCTACCTCCCACCAAAAAAGAACGTTGTATCTCATATAGCCTACATATATAGCCTGTTGTTAACACACTACCTTCCAACCTGCAATGTATTTTACTTCACTGCCTTGAATATATTTCTCCTTTAATTTAATTTCTCTCTGAAAGCCGTATTTTCCCCACATTCATCCGTGAAGCTAAGTCAATTAGAGAAAACTAACAGCTGTTAGTTCAGCATGCTTTACCTTGAGTCCTGAATCTTGTATTAAAACAGGATGCCTTACGCATGGTGTATTTTGCAAATTTCCACTCTGTAATTAAATATGGAATCATATTCTGGCGTAACCCGACCCATAGGGAAAAATATCTAAGTTACAAATCAAGCAATTAGAATAATATGTGGAAAGAAAAAGAGAGAATCATGTAAACCGCTCTTTGAAAAATTAAAAGTCCTCACCCTCACAGGGGAGTATAAATACCGTTGTGTTATATGGTAGATAATATTGAGAGATTTCAAACTAACATCACTGTTCATGAACATACTACTAGAAACAGGAATGATTTACTTGGCCGTTTAATTCATTAAAACTTTTTTTTCAGAATAGCGCTTATTACTCCGCAATACAGATATACAATAAGCTTCCAAATAACATTAAATTATTACGTATTCAAAGAAAGAAAGAAAGAAAAAAGAAGAAAAAAGAAAAAAGAAAGAAAGAAAAGAAAAGAAAGAAAAGAAAGAAAAGAAAAGAAAGAAAAGAAAAGAAAGAAAAGAAAAAAAGAAAAGAAAATCTTTCAAAGGACCTCAAGAAATTTTTAACGACTCTCACCTTCTACAATATGGATGAGCATTTCCAGTGCAGTATATTATATATTATTTGCTTGTGTATTGTAATCTAACGTGTTATATATCCTTGAGTCCTGCTTAACCCAGGATCTACAGAACGAGATATCTACATCTACATCTGTTATGCTAAGTAAACTGAAGTGAAACATGTTCAAAGAAAATTACATAACTTTCATTTTTCAAATGCCAGAGTTAATTTTAAGCTATTCCCGATCCTAAATGTAAGAACGGTACATGAAACTATAGGTACATCTGTATTCTTTACCATGTAACCTTGACTGACAACCCATTATATCGATATTTATGTCATTTCAAAGCTGAGATAGCTGTGACGCAAGGAGTTCCGTGAGAAAGTTTCACGTGGCTCTATTGATTTGATCGTGAATACAAGTTCAACAAGGCTGATGAGACAATAACTAGAATTGGATGACCAAGGAACAGCTGAGCAACACATGTACGAATTCCACTTCTTGCCATTACCGACAAGTGTTTCGCGGAACTTGCTCCAATATGATTGGCAGAATTAAAATTAGTTTACTCGTAAAGAAGCATGTGAAAAAACTTACAATTCAGTAAAAAGTAGAAAGTAAAGTGTTCCATATACAGGTCATGGAGGCCCAGAGGGTTCCAGGAGGTTGAGGCTCCCAGATTTTAGACATTCGGCACACGAAGGTAGTCAAATTGTCAGCCCTACGCACCGGCCGCCTTTACCCCCAGGATTGCTCCTGGTACTGATTTCTGTTAGAGGCTTAGTCGACCCCAGGGCCACAGTGCCACCAGAAGGATTAGACCAGTTGAAAAACTCCAACGATCTTACCGGGAAATCGAACCTGAGAACTTCCGGTTTGTAGCGCAGCGCTCCAACCATTACGCTATGGCGTAACCCCTTACACTCCATCCGGACATCCGGTTAATCCGGACAGGATTTCAAAAAAGGAAAAATACAAAAATATTGTAGTTTTGTATTGAACAATCAATATAATTTTAATTCTAGTGGCAATCTAGTGTTTTGTTAATCTCACATCAGTTCGTATGTTAAAATGTTACATAAGGCCTAGTATTAAAACTAAAATTAAGTTGTAGGAAAACAGATTTTATAGTTTTACCAGCTAAAGCCTGTATTACAGTACAGTAAGTGCATTTTAAGGCAAATTCCGTTTAATCCAGACTTCCGGTGATCCGAACAGTGTCCAGTCCCATCTAGTCCAAATTAGCGGAATCGTTTGTTTGCCAAGCAAATAGCTTATTGATTTTGCGAAAAGCATGTTAGAGACCAACAATGAAACAGTTCATTTGCATCTAAAAAAAAGTAAATTCTCCGGTTAATTGGCACGGCGAACTGGTAGAGAGGCATGTGGACGGGTAGAGTTTATGATTTCATAAATAATTTCTCCGAGTAGACAACTCAGAACAGAATATGGACAGAGTAGAGTTGTATTTTTGTTTGAAGTTAAGAACCCGAGATTAAATATGGTAGCTGATCTGTATTAATAATAAATTACCTTCTATAACGAAATTTTTAAGTACGGGGCATTTTTTAAATTCCCTTTACAAGGACCGTATGAATTTATACACGTTTTGAAATCTAGAATCACGGTAAAAACTAACAAAGAATTCAAATACCTTTCTCGTCCCAACGGATTTCTTTTTCAGATACAAACATGTTGTTCCTAAACTTCAAAAGTTTTTTCTTAGTATTATCGGGACTGATCCTTTTTTCACGTCAGCTGAGCAAAGGATAAAGGGATAACAGCATATGGCTATTATTTACGGGGGAAATTGAAAAAATAGTGTCATGTCCAAAACCCCATACATTAAAAGAACTTAAAGACAATATCACAAGAGAAATTAACTCTATCTCGAAACTGAACTTATGCGCGTGAAACAAAATTTCCTAAAAACGTGCTAGTGTTGTGTGGATGCAAGAGGAGGACATTTCCAACATCTCTTGTGATAAGGTACGTGGTTATCTTGATTCTAATTTTGATTGTAATTTTAACTGTAATCATGAGAACCTGAATCATTTCACCGATAGCGGCTTTATTTGCGTAGACATTTCACCCGATCGCTCAGGAGTTAGAGCTATAGCCGCCGCGGTGCAAAAACCCGCACGATTGGCCAACTCTTACGTGAAACGTCCTGTACTACAGATGTCACATTCTCCAGTGACATATACCTCATGGTCCCACCGCCATGCTTTGAGAAAAAAATAGTTTTCACAACTTTTGCCCCCATCCATCTAATATTAAAGTATGTTTTCTTTGGGTTATTAATGTGCAAGAGGAGCCCATGAAGTTACCTTTTGTGGATCGATAGTTTGTAGCTTGCTCGTTCCGACAAGTTCTTGGGGGAAAAAAAGATGGCTCAGCACTGCCAACACCTTTCCGTTTAATAAGGAATAAAGAAATATGCGAATTTTTTTATTGTATGTAGGCCTACAAATTTACTGAAATAATTTTTCAGGTAAACTATCCTATACCATAATTGAGAGGAAGCCTCTTAAACTACTTATATAGAAAAGCTAATAAGTTTTATTTCTCTTCTTAGACGCTTCAAAATACACACTTTTGGGACCATCGGCATTTTTAAAGAAAACAATTCGAAAAAGGACTCATTACAAACTACCAAAATATTTTAGAAAAAAATATAGGTCCAAAAAGAACCAACAAAATTCATAACCCAAACGTTTACAATAGATACTACACAGTCCTGCACAGACAGACAAACAAACAAACAAAAAACAAGCAGAGACTACGCAGGCATATTATCGCCTCGCTAATTTCGTTGACAGTTAACATCAAAGAAGTCGCCGCCGCTTAGCGTATTTGCCACACTGAATATTGTTAAAAAAGAAAGCGGGAAGATATAGATGCAGCAAAACACTTGTGGCAAAGGCATTGAGCAATGAGAGAATTGGCAACACGAATTCAGTCAGCGGTTTCTTTTGAGAAAACCTTTTACAGTAACAACAAACATTGCAATCTGAAAACAAAGCGAGCCGCCCGTCAACGTTATGAGCGAGGCACCTATAACAACAAGCATTGTATACAAATACAAAATCTTGTCATCACTTCCAAGAATTAAGTTCTCAGAATTGGCGTTCTTAAAACAAAAAAGCATTAGGCCTACACTTGAATAGGGAAATATTTTAGGGATAATTGTAATAATATTACCTCCAATACATATTTTTTAAATTCAAATTATGAAAAATGTTTTATGGTTACCTCGGCAGGTCTCCCGACCCCCAAGACAAAATATATTTTTTGTCTTTAAGAAATAAAATAATTTTATTATTAGTTATGATTCAAGGGTATGAGGCCATTACAGTGCCACACTCAACCCATAGCAACTGCTTGAAAACGTATTATATAACTTATACAGTATTATACCATGACATTCTATGTCTTTTACTACTTGTTACGTGGAATAATTTGTAGTAGGATTGCTGCTTTGGATTCATAACTACGTTAATAAAAGAACTGAGACTCACTCCATGTAGAACAATTGCGGGCGTAAATTAGTAATGCGGAACCTCGTCATAAAATTTGCAGCAATAATAATACAAAATAATAATAATAAAAACGGGAATCTGCATGACGTATTGGAATGCATATGATTAGTTTGACAACCTGATAGCGGGCTTCGCCAGTCGTCAGAAGTACCATTTAACAAGGTAACGTAGACCTTTTAGTACGCTGCAGAAAGATAAATAAAAGGAAAAACAGCCTACAGAAAGATGAAGAACAAAGAAATCTATAAATAAAAAGGAAACTTGCAGACAGAAAGGGAAAAAGAAAGCCTGCAGACAGAAAGGAGTGAAGAAAATCTGCAGACAAATGGAAAAAGTAACTTGCAGAAGGAAGAAAAATAAAACCTGTAAGGAAAATACCTGTACAAGGAAGGAAAATAAAACATGAACAATAAAATCAGGTAAACTGATGTAACAAAGTGCTAGATGGAGTTAGTAAGCTTTATTTCAGAAACTATTGAGCTTCAGACCACAGTCTCTTGAGAAAGTTTGATAAGCATATTATACTAAGGAATACGTGGGATAACTAGAATATTAACAGAACGAATTTACAACAAATTCCTTACGTCATCAACAGGCCTATTCCTTTATTTTTGTCAAAAATTCTGAAGTCATCCAAATACGCAATAAAAACCTCAACATATTCAAAGTTTATTTTTGAGAAAAGGTCAAAATTTTAAAAATATTTTAGTCATTTATAGGCTATAAGCTCTTAGCATGCCAAATTTCAAGTGTCTGGCTCATCAGAAAATGAACAAACGATGTCAGCGAATGAGTTGGTCACGGATGTCTTATCGTTAAAAGTAAAACTTGTTTGTTTATTTGATGGTTCAAGTTGAAATGAATACTGCATGAATAGGCCTATCGTTAAGAACAGAAGACATTACAGTGAAATAATTAGGTCTACGTAAATTAATCGCAATTCCCTGGCAGTGGTGTAACTCCCAAATCCAAATCATGACACTGGCTTTACTTCCATATCGGAACCAGCATCCGAACTTTCACTTAAATTGATTATTAATCTATTGACTGCACATGCAATCAAAATCCCACATATTTTCCTCAGTCACTATAATATGCTTTATTTCGAGTAGCACTTTTCATAAAGTCATCAAGGTTATCTAAAACACGGCGTGCTTTAAAACCTTTCTTGGAGGAGTTATCACTGCACTACATGTAGAGTCTCTGTACTCACTACGCAATACGCACTTTTCAGATAGGCCTACTTCTGGTAGATAAACCGGTAAATTCCGATGTCACTTTCCTCAATGTCAAGTACAATCCTTAAAACATTCAGTATTATTACCAACTTCCAAAGCCCTAAATGAACAATGCAAGCAATATTGTTATGAGAACTGAATTGCATTTGATTAATTATTGATGTAACATTTTCAGAAATCTGTCCCTAATTGAGCGTTACTCAGGTACCGGTCTACCGGTACATAATCAATAGGCTTCGTCCCATGGACGTTATAAGTGCGTATACCAAGTTTCATGAAAATCTGATAAAGCGTATTTGAGCTGTAGCGCATACTGGCACATTTTCCCGTGCCCACACAATCTCATAAGTACCATTCTGGCACTTAATAAACGAAAATAAAACATACAAAAGGTAAAAAAAAAAAAATTGCGCAAGGGAGGAAAATAAAATCTGCAGCGGTAAAATATAAAACCAGCAGAACAAAAACAAACATCTGCACAAGGAAAAATAAATGATGTACTGTAGAAAGGAAGAGGAAATCTGTACGAAGATAAACGAAAGCTGTATGAAGGAAAACAGAACTACAGTATACAAAGACAAGGAATCCTGTACGAAGGGAAAATTAAAACGCAAAGAGAAAAATGTACAAAAGAAAATAAAAGAAGGGAAAAAGGAAAACTCTGCACAGAAAATATCAACGTAAAAAGTTACAGTTTTAGATAAGGAAAGACAAGGAACTGAAATTTATAACAGGAAGAAAGCCAGGAAGGACAATGAAATAGAAACGGGAACATGACACATTAATGACAGCAGTTAGGCTAAACGTACCTCTGCAGAAGAAATCACAATGATCTAATCACATGAAAATTCTACTGAAAGTGCACGCAAACATACTATGTATCAGAAAAAAGGGGCCATAAAAATGGTTATGTTCGGTGTGTGTACTGGAGTTCCAGGAACACTGTACTGTACAGATAGGCGTAACAAGGCCGACCATATGAGGGGGAGGGTTATAACGTCTGGGGGGTATGTAACATCCCCCAGGGAGAGGGGGGTTCGGGGGTCCTCCCCCGAAAAATTTTAAAATTTAAGATGCACAATAACGAGTTTTAAGCTTCCCACGCTTTATACTCGTATTAAGTAATTTATAATCAGACTTAAAAAAAATTGTACAATTTTCCTTTTTTTAATCAATTGGGGGGGGGGGTTCAAAGCCCCTCGTTACGCCTCTGCTGTACACTCGTACAGTGGTTTAGTGTTGCCACGTAATATTCTTTTCCCAAATTTAGATATATGGAATCTGGCGGTTTTAAGAATATGGATATGGGGGGGGGGACCTATTGTAACATTGGTACGGTAGTGCGTGGCAAACCTCACAGACCAGCTGTTCCTCAGAAGTTCAGTCTTTTTAGTGAGCAATATTTTTATCACTGCTCCAGGTAAAAAATAAATTAAGAAACAGTTTGCTGCTCAATTTGAACGGCGAGCTACATGTAAAAATTGTTAAAAGTGTAGAATAAAACCTTGAAAACATAACAAATGAGAACGCCACTCACACTGAATTATTTTATTAACACTGAATTATTTTATTAACACTGAATTATTTTATTAACACTGAATTATTTTATTAACACTGAATTATTTTATGAAGTGTGTTATACATTATTTATGCGTAAAACTCATAATTTTTTTATTTAATTGTAAAAACTAAAAGATGTTTGACTGGGAGATTTCTAGTAGTCTATGATAAGTATTTGGGAACCAATGGCCTAGACCAGTGCTTCCCAACATTTTTCAGCTTCCTTATCGGAATACCGGTTGGGAACCGCTGGCATAGACTATGGCTGGATTCCGTAACGCGAGTGTCCAAATGCGCATTTGCCCTTGCCCACATACAGAGTGGAAGAACTACAGCATAACTGTGCAGATTAAAGAGGGCAGTAGCTAACATTAAAAATAACGTAAAATCTTACTTTTGAGTTTTTTTTAATTTTAGTCCATGCTTTACGAGAATTGGGTTCCGTAGAATAGCAACAGCGCACAGGAAGGTCACTCATTAGCTGACAATGATCTGTCGCTGTACTGTATTAGTAGAGGTGGCCGCGTGCAGCTCTTCAATAAATTAACAAAACTGCGAATAACTTATTTCTTTTCACCAATTTCTTGTTGACGTAAAGAAGAATGGTCGAACCGTTTCAAGGCTAATTATTGTGGTTGATTTGGCAGCTGTCGAGTTGGGGCAACTAGAGAGTAAAGAGATAACTAAAAAACAGTTTTAAACTGACTGTTCAACCATTCAGTATGGTGAAAAGTAATCGAACGAAAGCAACCAATACTAAAAGCAAGTGCCAAAAAGACTTATCTCCATTTTTGGGGCAACCTATTCTTGTAAGTCATTATACTCAAAACCTAAATTCATCCTATCTAAGCATAGAGCCGTTTTAAGTGATGAACATTTAAATGAACTCTTGCGAATTGCATTAACTGGGATTAAAGGATAGTAGTTAAACATAACATTTGATTTGATTTGCATTTAAAAAGTATTGATTATGCAATCTATCTTTAATATGAAGCAAATTATTGCAATTATTTTCGACCTAATCTATGATATTAAATTAGCCATATTTCAACTGAAACCAAAGTAGAGGTAAATTACTGCAATCTCCCAGATTTGAAGCAACTAACAGCTCAAATTACACTCGATAAAGTGCAAATAATTTGAGACTTACTGTAACGAATACGTTAGGTGTTGTATCAAATCAATCTATAATGGTCTACAACGTACATTAGAAGAACTCAAAGACAAACAAGAGAAATTAACTAACTTGGAAGCTGAACTTATGCGCGTGAGAGAACATTACCTAAAAGGGTGAAAGTGTTGTGTAGATGCAACAGGAGGACATTTCCAACATCTCTAGTGATGAGGTACGTGGTTATTTTCATTGACGTTTTATCTATAATTGTCTGAATCTGAATCATTACACCGTTAGCGGCTTTATTTGCGTAGATATTTCACCCGATCACCCGGGATTAGAGCTGTGGCAGCCGCGACGCAGAAACCCGCATGACTGGCCAACACCTACGTGAAACGCATTGTAATATGTAGAGGACTTCAGGCTCTTTTGGATGTCAACAATTTGAAACAAATCACATATGGAAACAGTTTAATATAGCAGAAACATTTGCTGAAAATACTACATCTTAATCTAATCGTCAAGAAATTAATCTCTCTTGTAGTTATAGAAACTGAAAATAACGAATTGCTATTAAAAAATCATCCGATATGATAAAGCGTTGCAGACGTTAAATGCATGGAGAGAAATGAAGTTTGTAAGTAATGTTTTGAACGAAAGTAAATATTCTGTTGGCTTAGGCTTGTGCTTACTCAAAAACCATCTAATTTGTGGAACAAATTCTCAAACCTGAAATAGTTATTTATGCTATTTTTGCATTTAAGTGATTAATAGGCTAGTTAAAAAATGTATAATTATTTTATTTATACTAAAGGGAAGAGTGACATCTGGTCCTGATTTATAAATTGGCAAACTGGGCATTTGCCAAGTGTGACAAACCTTGAAAGGGCGGAAAAGTCTTTAGGGGAAAAGCTTTTGTAATAGTAAATATATTATTTAACAAAATGTACATCAAGACTTTTACTTTTACTAGTAATAAATATTGTTAAAGAATACAAATATAATTCAGCACATGGTTTAGTATCACATATTAAAAATATTTTTATCTTTTAGAGTTTTACGCATTTGTGTAAATGAAATTGCAATAGCAATCATGCCTTTTTCGCCAAAACTTATTTACTTTTATTTTAGAAAAAAAATCGTTGTGTAGCCTAGGTAGTGAATGGATTACTCATAATAAAACGCTGCCGGAATACTATTGGTTAATACTTGGGAAAAATCCAGACTTAACACTAAACCAGTAACTTGGGATGGATGAGTAGGATAAAAGTAAAAAAAATATATATAAAACTAGCTGAAAAGGCCCGGCGTCGCCCGGGCTTTGTATTTTTTAATTTGAAATTAACTTATGAAGGACTTTATGTATGTAGAACTTGAAATGAAGAAAAAGATTTATCAAGCTCAAACTATTCCATCAGAAAACGCTGGATATAGCTTTTTATGGCTCATAGAGGATGTGGAATGCTGCATTCCGTTGCTTCTACACATCATGCTTGGGAGCGGTTGATATAAGAAGAAACACAAATTACATAAGATTGTACTGACTTGACGGAAAATTTTATTTCTCATTCTCATGTTACTATACAATCGTTTCGGAGCTGAAATAAAAGAGAAATGCAGTATCACTTTCATACTTTCCTCCCCTAGAACCCGGGACATAATATACTGCGAGCATAGGACTCAAAATGTTCCATCCCATGCTTAGGGCCTATGATAAACATCCCTATTTCTCAACTAATACAAAGCCTACAGGTATGGATAGCTTATCAGCGGAAAGGATTATTTACAGACTTTTGATATAGCATACTCACACACTTAACTGGTCCCTCTTATTCTACATCAAAATGTGAAGTGAGTAAATATTTCTTGTGTCGAGGATAGAGAAAGTTATGTGACTACATCACACTGTGCTTTATTTTCGTGGATTTCATTTTCAGTAATTATTTTCGCCAATATATTACATCGATGGAATCATAATTCGTTAAAGCATTAGGCTATATACTTGCCAAGGCCCTATGTAATCATAATAAACAATTCACTGTTGCCATGTGAACTAAACAGCAATTATTCATTTTTTCAGTATAAAATTCTCAGAAATTATATAATTTTCAAGGGAAGGAGTATTTTGTTTGAATTTTAATGTCGACAGCTATACTTCCCGGGCTTAACTGGGTATGTGTGCAAAATGTCGTGTAAATTGGTAAAGAAATGTAGATTTGTATAAGGAACAAACATACATACATACATACATACATACACACTTTCGATTTTATATATTAGATACAGGGGCTGATATACCAAGATTTCCCAGGGAGCAAGGTACCACAAATCGGGGGCTGCTTGCGCCTCTAAAATGGGCATTTACTTACATCCGAAGCCAGTTTGGTTAAACAATGTTTACGATTGAAAATAACATGTTTTTATAGTTCTGCTGACACAAAGTTGTTAACGTGATATACGAATCTAAACGTATTGCATCATGTTATTATGTAGAGTGCATACCTATGTCTCTTGTTCACTAATATGATCAATTTTCAACCAGTCAGCTATCAAAACATTGACACTGAAGTATGTCATGGCTACCTATTACATTACTCATGGCAATGGCGTTTTACTAGCTCATCACATCTGCCAGATCTGGATATTGCCATATCGGAATTAAGTGGCATACTTCCTATAAATTGTCATCTAATCTTCTACAATCTGCAGCATTGTACAAGTGATATATGATCGTAAACTTCAGCGGCCCGAGTAAGCATTGAAATTAGTGGCTTCCGGGTATCAATTACAAAGTGTCACTTTTAATGTTATAATTGTAACTATACACCATCTAATAACTAAAGAAATGAGTAGATTTAAACAAAACCGCGCGGCAACAGGATCTCTTTTCTTATTTCCCATTTGCTGTGATTGGTTCTCGAATGTTTCACAACTTCTGCCATCTCCGGTTGCATTTTCCGCGTACTAAAATAATCATCTGTTAATTTCAGAAAACTTATTTTCATTCCACGTTAATGAATAACTTTTAATTATTCTGATTTTAATGAGGTGCAATAATAAGACAATGTGGTTACCAAACTGCGTAACCATTAATTATACGTCGTAATGTTAGTTTTAAAATAAGCCCTTTTTCTCTGTGAAAATAAAACTTATTTAATACATTTCGTAATGTAATTCACATACTGTATCTAAACAACAGTCTAAATACTAAATCATTCTCTCACAGACATTGCTTACCCACTTTCAGGAGCTATAAGCTTGGTATCTTGTCAATGTATACATTTATACAAGTACTGTATATAGATTTCAGAGATCCATACTGTGTCTTATAATTTGGAAAGGGAGAACTGCTAAGGGAATAGAAAGAATCTATTGTTATCCAACCCACAAAAAGGGAGATAGGCCCGAATGTAATAATTGTCTATGAATTTATCTCATCAACATCACATAAAATTGTCTAGTAATATACTTCTGTCAAGATTAACCCCATATGCAGAATAAACAATTTGAGATAACCGATGTGGATTTAGGCGAATGGATTAACCATTGATCAAATATTTTGCATTCGCCAAATTTTGGAGAAAAAGTGGGAATGTAATAAATCTGTTCACCAGCTATATATAGATTTTTAAAAAGCATATGATTCAGTTAGGCGAGACAAACTGTACTACATCCTCATTGAGTTTGGAATACCCAGAAATGTTAGTTAAGCTGATCAAAATTTGCATAAATGAAACCTAAAGCAAGTCAAGAAGATGTTTGTTTGTTGGGCGATGACAAACATAATCAGAAGAAATGCAGAAATTCTTTTCGGTGCCTGCAGGAACGTTGTATCGGAAATAAACACACAAAACAGAAACAATAAGAATATGGCCACGAAACGTGGAAATAAGCGCTCAAAATATTAGAATAGCTGATATAACATTCGAGCAAGTGAAGAAAATCGAACATATAGGAGCAATAATTTCAGATAGAAATAATTTTAAGAAGTTAGTGTCGACAGAAATCAGGAAATGCTCGTTTTTATTAAATTCAGACGCTACTGTCTTCAGAGATCTAAAAATACAAATTTATACGACAATTATCCTGCCAGTTGTATTTAATATGATTGTGGGACATGGCCCCTGACTCCGGGAAAACGATCCGAGTGTGTTTTGAAAACAGGTCGCTTAGGAAAATATTCGGACTTATGAAAACGGTGACTGGAGAAAACCGCATAATGACGAGCTTCATAGCCTATACTATTCACCGAATATATTAAGGGTAATTAAATCACGGATGAAATGGGCTGAACATTTTGCATGGGGGAGGAAAGACACCTCAAAAATATTACTGGGAGACCCAAAGGGAAAAGACCACTTGGAAAACCTAGTCCTTAGGTGGGAGGACAGTATTAGAATAGATTTAAGGGAAGTAGGATTGGCAAGGGACGGTTGGATGAAGTCAGCACAGAATGGGGCTCAATGGCAGGCTCATGTAAGCGCGGCAATGAACCTTAGGGTTCCATACAATTAATATTCCTTAGCTTGCCTAGAAATTGTCAAATGCCAATTAGTAAGTAAGGAAGTAAGATGTTCGTGACCACCACTATACTTTGTGTCGTTATTAATGCAACTAAGAAAAATACAGGGAGATCCTCAAATTAAGTTATTACGTCTTTTTCTATTATGTAAGACCATTATTACGATAATACATCTACATCCCACAAACGTATCCATTTAGGGTTCTTTTTACATAAGAATATTCACTGTGTGCAAATATTTCTAGCTCCAGAACTTAGATGTTTACCCACTACCCAAGAAATGAATTAGGTTACACTTTACTCTCTACTTTTGACATTTTAAATGAATTTTTGAAAACTACGATTGATCGGACTTAACGTAAAAACAGTTTCGATAATTTTTTAAAATTTACTAATGAACGTCGCCGTGACCTGGAAAGGTTTTCATGACCTTCACGAAATTTTATCTTTTATAACAAATAAGGATTTTGAAAATACTCAGATCATTAGGGCATAGTTTCTCCATATCTCCCATGCTTTTTCTATAAGCAAGATATTTTATTACCAAGTTAGTTTTAATGAATAGAAAAAGAAAAAGACTTTGATTGGAACGAGACAATAGGGTTTAGATTAGTGAAAAACGAACTGACGCAATCGTTCAGTTCTGTTACACGGAAAAATATCCAAACTCTCGAATACTAAACAGTATATTTAAAACCTGCATTAAACGACGAACGACATTCCATGAAAAGTTGGTATTTTAGAGGATTGGTAGTTTAGTTTTTATTTTTTTACGTATAAAAGTACCTCGGATACCGAAATTTCGAATCATTTAAGCAATAACCTTAATATGAGCAAACTTTCCGTGTCGTGTCCACCTCATGCTTTGGTTCACGTTGAAACTCTGATGATGATGAGTGTTCTGCCCGAA
Source organism: Ectobius pallidus (assembly GCA_964059195.1). NCBI lineage: Eukaryota > Metazoa > Arthropoda > Insecta > Blattodea > Ectobiidae > Ectobius > Ectobius pallidus. The sequence continues at coordinate 82,154,358 of CAXKWD010000005.1, forward strand.
GGCAGGTCCAGACCCTGGACGAAGCCATGGGGTGATGACCACGACTCGTCTGAGGTGATTCAGGCAAGGATGATACCGCGGAGATTTGCCATTGCCTCTCGCGCTCAAAATTTTATCCTTCGATATAATTTGAATTTTGCCACATTAAAATATGTATGCTACATTTTCATTCTAACAACACACTTTCACTATCAGTAATCAGTATTCACTTAAGACTCGAATCTCTGAAGAAAATTATTTTCTTACCTTGCTAAACATGTCTGAGCTATCATCACACCGGATGGATTGGAACTAGAGACAAATATGTTTGTCTTTCTACTAATTTAACTAATTCACACTATGGCATTTATAATTGTATAATATGCTAATTAAGTTCGTAATACTAGTATTCCCAAGTTTTATATTAGAATTTATGGCATTAACTATCTACGAGCGTTAGACAGCTAATTTAGTTTTCAACATGCCGTAGTAAACTAGTATTAATTCACTATCAATTGAGACTTCTTCAAATGGTACCAAATGCAATTTCAAACAGTTATAAAATGAGAAAAATCTTCTTGCTGAAAAATTCCATATTCGATAGAGGATTAAAGAATCTGCCTTTCATCATGAACAGTTCAGAATGTCCGCTTTAACTTTATAGCACCAGATAACTTAGTACCGTTAATCTACTTAGTTTTTTTTTTAATATGGGTAGTTTGTAATAGTTTAAGAATATTATAAAATACATATTTTGTTTTGATTTTTACATCTGACCCCTTAAAACGGAATACTTTTTTTTTAATGCTATTCAATGAGTTGACCACAGTATTGTGTCAGGGAAATAGGTGGACTTTAAATTGAGCTAAAACATATTTGTTCATTGTTTTACATTGCTTATATTCATCCCTGCGAGTGGAGTCTCTTATTTCAGACAAGTCTTTCAGAAAGGTTTCACTGTGGTTATATTAGTTAACCCATTTTTTACGGTTTAGAATCTTTCTGCTTCCTAATATACAGTTATAGCAAGCTGAGGGAATAATGGTTTCCGTTCGTGAATTCTTAAAATTCAACCGCTAGATAAAATATGACCTGATTTTGTAACTAGACCTAAGATGATTCAGAACCAGATTGCTACTCTTTAAGTTTCTTAGAATGAGATACGTTGGACAAAAGAGTGGAATTCCCTCTCATTATAACGGTTACTGTGGCTTATCACAAACAGAAAGAACAATGGGTTATTAACAGGTAATCCCGACTAAGCATTCGTGTATTTAACCAGTATTTCTCCATTCTCAGCTTAGCGGAACAGAACTACGGTTATCGCTTATAACTTACTAGCTAGTCAGTATTCCATAATTATGTAATTACCGGTAGATGATTTCAACTGTTAAGCAACCTCCAGAAGGTTCAGTTTTTCATACTTACGCATTGTTCATTATTATTACAACAGCATTTAAGAATATAGAAGAGAAGTAGAATTATTTTTAGCAATAATATAATAAGAAAGAATGAAATAGGAATAAATGATTTTTTTTTAAATAAATATTGATTTAAAATTAGCTAAAATCACAATTTCCATATTAAGATATTTTAATCAGTTTTTGGAAACTATGGTATAGTCACATTCGAAATGCTCAAAAATATTCTGATTTCACAGAATGTATTGGCAATGATGTTTACACAGAGTGGAATTTGTATTAATTGTGTGGATTCATGGGGGCAGTAGATAAAATGAAAATAAATATAAAACCTATTTTGAGTTTTGTGATTGCGTCTATGATCAATGAGACAACAAGGTTGGAAGGTTACACGGAATGCCAACAGCGCATTACCAAATAGATCGTCCAAGTGGCAATGATCTCTGTCACGCATGTAAAAACACTACACGATGTCTGCACTAAAATAATCACCGTTTATTCCTTATGTTACCGAGATTCAAGGCTTGTAAACTACAGTTTACTGATCTTGACCGAGATTAACAAGATATGTTAGCATCTGGCTAGAGAACATACCTATGAACTTAAAAAATAAATAAAGCATGTAAATCTGACAAGTGGTTCTCGAGTTATAAGCGCACTAACGGATGGACGGACGGACGGACAGACACGCTTTTTATAATAGGCTATATAGGGATATTATGTTGGGAACTTTAATTTTTTCAGTACCTTTACATTATTATATTACTGTACTGTTCTTTTATGGTATTTACTCCCATTCATGCTTTATGCACTGCCCTTCCGTTGATCAATCTGCTCTTTGCGGCCTCATTGTTAAGTAACGAAGTCTCCCGTGTTATACTCGCTAAGATAATTGCGTGCTGCATCCAGAAGGAATTAAGATTAGAAAATTACAAGTTAGTTCTCTAAGCATTTTAACCACAGCTAGGATTTCAAGGACAAGTGCCTTCTTCCGAGAAATGGTAAAAAGCTAATTATTTACACTATAATACGAAGACGTTTTATTAATGACTATTACTGGAATTACGGTGATGATTTCAAATTCCAGTTAAAACCTTCAGCGATTAGCTGATAAGTGACAAAAACTAGACATGCGATGATCTGATAGAATCATTTTATTTGGAAAGTGAATGTAATTAATGGAACAAACAACAGATTTTTTAACTTGACGGCAATATTTAAATGAAGACTGAAGACCTAATTTTATATGCTGAATTGTATAATATAACTTTGAAATGAGATTAGTTTAACTAGCGAAGGAAAATTTGTGATTCTTTGTACCTTCTACGGACAATCGCGAAAACCTAAAAATAGCTATTTTTACTGGTCCAAAAAAGGGCCTAATGTAAACAGTCAAAATGAAACAATCTGAAAATGAAACTCGTAAAGTAAGTAACTATCAAATACGTCAAGATAGTCAGAGATAGCTGGTTTTGTCACAAGACAGCGTGTATTTGTAACTGGTGATAACACTGGAAAGTTATCCTTATAAGTACAGTCAAGAAACATTTCATAAATGCTAGAGACAACAGCCCAGTTTCATTCTGAGTAACTATACTGTACAGACGTTATATTAAAATAGTTTATGTATGAGGGCTAATTCAAGAAAAGTTTGTAACAACAGCAGGGGAAAATTAATTCTGCTCTGATTCTTACACAAGTCCCCTACATACAGGCAACTTCAATATAACAGCAGTTAGGATAGCAGCATCTTTATAAGGGAAAGCTGTTGTTTATGACCAGGGCCCTGATTCTAATGACATATCTTTTTACTGATGCTGCATAGACATTGCCAACTTGTAGATAAATCCTAATCATGACATCTAAATTATAGAAACACTTTTATTAGGTCATTTTTTGTCATTTCATATTTTTAGGGCATTTATTTCAATTTTACGTCATTTTTTCAATTTCGTGTAATTTGCTTCCCTATTTAGTCATTTTCTTGCATTTACATTGAGTGTATTAACTTTTTTTCGTCGCTAGCCGCTCTCTCTTTTAAGTGTTTGTTCAATGCAAGAAGGAAAAGTGTTGTCATGTCTCAGTCGGAAATGAGAATCAAAGAAACGCCAAAATTTTGTATTATATTACTATTGTTATTAGATTAACTTGGCACCTGCTTGGATTTGAGAGTGCAAACTACTGTTTACCCTCAAACAATAATATAATCCGGCAGATCGCAAAAGGAAATGCCGAAGTTTGACTCGACAGTGCCTCAGTGCCAGTATAAATTTCAGTGAGAAACGAACATTCACACCATTATAGTTATTTACAGTTTTTATAATTCTATAAAAATTAATCTGAAACTTTGTGTGTACATTATTAATTTTTTATAAATAAAATATATGTTTTATGTCATTTTTTGTAATTAAGTAATTCTTTAAAATTTAGGGTCATTTTATAGGTTGTTTTTCAAACAATTTTAGGTCATCAGAATCCGGGCCCTGTTTATGACTTTACCAGGGCCGTAGCAAGGTCCTTCTGCGCCCTTTGCTAGTTTGACAAAACTGCGCCCTCCAATACTTAACAATTTTTTTTTATTTCTGTAAAACTGTTTATTATTTTAATATAAAAACACTGTTATTATCAAAGAAAACCTAAACCTCAATTTGAAAATGAACTAAGTGTTGGACTTTATTTTCAGACGGCTGAACTACTTAAATAATAAATGATAAAATCTAGCAACAAAAGTTAAGTACACAATAGGCCTGAAGCCTACTAAAATGTTTAACACATTAATATAGGTAAAAGTTTTTTTTTTCGAATAGTTTAACCACTTTCGTCTCAATAATAAAGTACATTTTAATTTTTACTGTCGTATCTTTCCATACTGTTCACGATTTATGTCAATAAAAAAACGTGTTAAGTAAAGAACGTTGTAAGACTGCTTTTTGTCTGTAGGCAATCGGCATAATACTACAGATAGGCTAGTTCACGTGCAGTAATTTTTAATAACCTGAAAGATTTCTTCTATTAACGTGGAATTTTTATTGCTTGAAGAATTACACCAGTCTAAAAAAAAGGCGGGATTTTTCATGGTTAATTTTGCGCCCTCCATGTACCTGCGCCCTTGGCGGGGGCCCATCTCGCCACCGCCTAGCTACGGCACTGGACTTTACTACCGCGTTCTAATATTTGCTTGACTTGAAAGTTATACTTCTCTAAACTGTCTGATTCAGAGTCATTTACATTTCACGTGTAATAATAATCATAAGGATTTTAGCAGCTGCAACTCATTTAGAACTCTCTTTTATACATTCGAATTTATCTCACGGAACTTGCCACGGGATAGATAGACGCTGTTCATCAACTACCAATTACAAAGAAGTGTTGTTCCTCGTTAAAGATTACTCGTCTTATATCGCAATTTCAAAGGACAATTTTCTTTATCTTGTACTTCTGTTAAAATCATTTTAGAATTTTAGAAAGAGTTTAAATCCGGCACTGTTATCTCTCAAGATTATACTGACATCTGGCCTAGCTATGTTATCTGGTTCACTACATTAATGACTTGTTTGACTAATGAGCAAAACATTGGTTTTTGAAGAGGCACTAGATAAATAGGCATTACTACCTACTACCACAAAATTATGTTCACGTCATTTCAGTAATGTCAGTGTAATAAGAGAAAGTGTTTGTGTGCCACCCCAGCCCAATCTAGGGCACGCAGAAATCTGAAATAGGGTGCCGGAATGCACCTCTAAGCCGAATTTGTAATTTTTTCGCAAAAAAAATCCCCCAAAAACGTGTTTCTTTGCGCTATTGAAGTACTTCTTAACTACACTGACAGGCAAAAAAAAATTACTTAAAGAAATTTTAAAAATGAAGTTTAAATCAAAATTATGAAGTAGTGCTTGAAATAAAATTATTGCAATTTTATACTTTTTCTGCCAGACGTCTGGTATTACTGCCTGTTTCTCGAGATCTTCTCATGGCCTCTTGCATCAGGGTGTACGGTGAACCTAAGGTTCCAGCGGCATAACCAAGAGCGCCCATATAACTTATTTTCTAGGAGGGGGCCAATTTTTTTTTATTATTATTTTTTTGTCGCTTTAACTTCTTGGGCCACTTTGTAACATTAGGCCTTTAATAAGTGCAACAATGACGTAGCCAGAAAATAATTTCGGGGAGTTTGGGGTATGAAATACCCCCCAAGAAAGGGGGGTCAGGGTGCAACCCCGAAATCACATCAATGAAAATCACATTTTATGCTATTTTAGCATTGAAAAACTAGTTAGAACATTTGTTTACCATACTCTAAGACATGCTAACGTAAACAAAAAATCGTTACCGGTACCTTAATTATAATACTTACTATTTATAAGAAAAGTTAAATAACACATGGAACAATGGAAATAATAGCCTATTCATTATGTTATGAAAAACAAAATAACTGGTATATCATATTTGACACGCCAACGAAACTTGTTTAATTTAATAAATATTTTTAAATACAAAAATAGAATTTTAGACTGATTTTTAGGGGTCCGGAACCCCCTTTCCTAATTCACTATGGATTCTGCTTCCATGTTGTCGATTTGGTAAAACTTCTGTCAACTTTTTATGTATCTACTGACTTTTAAATAACTGTCCTAAAAGAGAAACACCTGACTATAATAATTATTAATATACATTTTTTCCTTTCTCTGAGAGCTAGTAGGGGGGCCATGGCTCCCGGGTATGGGCGCCCATGGGCATAACTGAGGCTGCGTCCATCATCAATAGCAACAGCTTTGGCAACGTCTTCGGGACTAAGAGGCATAATTTCAACTAAACTTACCTACAGAATCACTTTGATGCAGTTTGGAAGGAAATGACGCAATACAACAATAAAACATCTTTCAATGTGTATGACAAGCTAGTGCAGATAATCAAATCGGAAACGGCCTATCGTGATGTTTTTTGTTTTGTTTGGTGATAAAGTGAGGATATTAAGAAAGTGGATATACTGTATCTGTAGCTAATGGTCCAATAAAATAATAACTCATCCTCGCCAACTACAATGTATAAACATCCAACCAATTTATGTTTAATCTTAAAATTACAACAAATTTTACAGTGATTTTTTTTTTTGGCCTGCCAGTGTAATAAATTTCAATTGTAAAATTTCTCAGATGGCCTTGCTCTGCTGCCATAGCAACCGGGAAAAAAAAGAGCATCGATTAAACAGATTTGCAACAATTTGTCCATCGCTTCGATTTTGTTAGCCCGGTCTGCTTGATTCATTTGTTTATAACATTACGATACATAGAAATCTGAATTTGTTTACTTAGGTTGTCAGAAGGGAAATCATTAATGCAGGCCTATATGGGAAAACATTGAATCACTTGGACGAAACTCACAACGCTAGGTAGTGGCGTCGCCAGGAATTTTATTAAGGGGGCAAACTCAACATAAAGGTTCTTGAGAATATGTGGAAAACATGAACAAAATATCTACAGCGATTCTTATTTATTAGACGATAGAGAATCTATTTAGTTCTGAGATATGCTGATATCCAGTCAATATCAGAAGATTGTATAAATGTTCCCTCCTTCGGCAAGATTCTATAGGCATGTTGCTATTAGACTATCCAAGTACCACTTTCGAGAAAATGAAACTAGTCCTAAGGATAACAGCCTCTTCTAGCATTTTTAAAAAGTGATCAACTTAAATAGGTCTAGGGCTATATATATAAAATATTGCCTTCGCCCTTTTATTATACTACAGATATTAAGATTGGAAGAAAAAGCCGTGTGAAACTAGAGAATGCATAGTTATGTTAAGAATCAAGAAAACCAGTCCAAGTTTAAAGCAATTTTAACTTAAAACAGTAAAAATACTATCAGAAGATTTAATATAATTATACCAAGGATGCTTGTTGACCTTGCTCTCTTAAATTAAGAGTTAAACATTTACAGATGGCAGCCGCAAATAGTTCTGAATGTCCAACAGAGACCATGATCTGTGGTTAATGAATGCTTCAATATCTAGTTCTGAATGTTACAGGAACTTCTATTGAAGTCTCATGAAAACTAACAAGAAAAACTAACTTGAGAAATAAATGAATACACCTAATTTGTCAACAGAGGAATTACGTGTGCACTGAACAGGTGGTGCATCCAGGGAGGGGGCCGTAGGGGCCACCCCACTTTGATTTTTTTTTATTTGTAGAAAAAAATTTCCTAATAAAATAACATTCAAATTTAATTAAAAACAAAATAAAATAAAATCATTTAGGCCTATGTACTCACCCTATTTCAACCTGAGGATTGTAAAACGCAAGTTGAATAGTATTTATATTCTAGATATTGTAAGAGTTCCTTATTTTTAATTATTATTATAAATGATTAATCAATTTCTTGTGAACATTTTCAGATCAGCACTTACACCGGGCAAAAAAGTTGCAACCATGAAAATATGAAAATGCTGAGACATTTTGAGGAATCACCCAGTGGGCCTAAAAATTCATCATTTTGCACTGCATTTTTTTTTTAATATGCGGAATTGGATCCCTGGGCAACGCCCATTTTTTAAATACACGGTATTTTGCGGTTCATAAGACGCACATTTTTACCTTCAAAACAGAGCCTGGGAAGTTGGGTGCGTCTAATGATCCGAAGTGCACTAAAAAAAATTTTAATGTTAAATATTGCAGGTAATACCATAATCATAAAGGTGTTCTAAGGATAGGTAGGTTGCAAGTTTTGGCACAGACTGTACATCAGTTCACTTGTCACAATCTTAAAATGAGAGTAGCTGGAAGCCAGGAATACAATGCAAAAATAAAGGAATGTTGAGTTCCTTAATGGGTCATTCTCCAAAAAAGGGCAGATTTCAATGTTAGTTTTTTTAATTTTTTTTTAATTTTGGACCATGTAATTTTTTAATGTAATATTTCTTTCTGCAGAGTACTACTGAGGTACTTGCCCTACTTACTGAGTGGTATTTTGCATTAAATTAACAAGGTTAGAAAATGGCGCATTCATGGAGGTGATAAAATAGTAAGAAATAGTAATTATATAGAAGTTATGTGAGAATTAGATTTAATTTACTGTATTAAATGTTATCATGAAAAAGAACAATATTTATTACCATACAAATGGATTAACACACAAACTTTTACTTATTTTTATCTATGTTAAAATAGATTATCACCTTAAAATCAAAACTTTAAATCAAAACATGATATATTGTTATAAACAATTAGGCTATACCAGTATCTTCTTTAAACAAAAATAATAAATGCAGACAATTAAATATGTCAACAATTACAATATTAATTACACCTCCATGGATAGGACTCGAGAGTAACAGTAACCAGGGTTGTAAAAAAGCCGGCTAAAATTGAAAAAGACCTGACCAGTGGTATTTTTCAATTTTAGCCGGTTAAAATCATGACTTTAGCTGGCTAAAATCATGACTTTAGCTGGCTAAAATCAAATTTAGCCGGCTAAAATAAATTTTTCCTGGTTGGGGGAGGGGAGAGCGGGTTGAAATTTAAAAAAAAATTATATTTAGGGCCCTATGGGGTTTAGAGGGAAACTTTGTCTGCATAAATTAGATTCATAAATTAAATTCAGTAGTTATTAATGACTCATTTTTTGAGCTGTTTATTCTTGTTATAACACTAAAATGGAATAACAATTAAAGCTCGTTGAATTATGAAAGAATGAAAATGACAAGTCAGGCATTGGGACATGACACGGAGGTGAGATCTCACATACTGTGCCCTAAAATGCAGAAAATCGTAACTTTTGTTTAAAAAGTGGAATATGGGATCAAATAGACCTTATTTCAATCTATCTTATCATAATAATTTATAATCCATAAACACTTATTTTACACCAGAAAATCAACTGCAACATGAATCTGCCCTTTTCTGGAGAATAACCCTAATACGAAAAGAGTTGTCTCTGACGGGTGGTTTAAATGAGGGCAATTACCACTAAACAGCCTTGTCCTGTCATACTTACCGTAAACCTATGCTTAATTGAGGGTTAGAGGGTGTAAAGTATTTTCAGTCTTCATGAGAAAACAGTTCAGTTGTTAAAATTTACGCGATGCCACTCTACAGAAGAGATTTTCGTACAACGCAGGTTTTAAGTTAGAAGTGATTTACACTGATTCAGTCATGCAAGGTTATAATATGTTTATGCAATGAAGTATATTATTCCCTTAAAAAATATTCATAGGATCACATTAAATTTCTTTTCCTTTAAATTTCCATCCTAATATCTATGTGCGTCTTATGGTCCGGAGCGTCTTATAGTCCGTAAAATATGGTAGATGTTCCATAGCCCCTACATCGCCCTAGTAATTGCAAACTTTCTTTTATGTCAGCCCTCTTCAGTAAGTCCTGGATTTTCCCCTTATTCCATTAGATGATATTAGTTTCATATGAAAGTCTACTGTGAGTCTACTGCTATTTCCTTTTCACAACGCTCAGCTAGTGATATTGCTAGTGCCAGTACAAAACATATCAAGCAAAAATATTGTTCACAACTAAAGCTTATTTTCCCAGGTGTTTTGGTATCTGCTCTCAGTTTTCATAACTTCCAATATCAACAGATAGAGCTCCAAAATATCCCTTACCTGACTAAACAATTCGTACTAATGTGGATATCTGAAACTGATGTCCACTACACTTAAAAAATTCAAATTCAGATTCCCAGGAAGGATTAAGTCAAATCAATTACGGATTTAAGAACATCTGAATGAATATCAAACTTAAAAAAGGAGTGTATTCATTCAAAGACAAATAACCAAGTCTCATTTTATCAAAATCTTTTAAGAAATAAACAATATTCAGCATTTATCATCACAGTAATGTCAGAAAGCTGACCAATGAGAAGTTCCCATTACCTTCTGCAATCAAAGATTTACCTAAATTTGTTATTTCAGGTTATTATTCTGAATTAGAGCCATCAATATTTAACCCTTACCATCTGGTAAGATCCATGTTCAAATTTACATATTGCACAATTTTCAGCATTACAAGTTTGAAAATCTATTAATTATACACTTTGTTACAATTTACAATCTTCTAATTTTTTAGCAGTGTAATAAAAATAACAATGATAAATAATAATTTTTCAGATGTAATACCTAGACCTCAGTCGTACTTTACTATTAACATATTATAAGTGCTCTACTTTCACTGAATTGTCATGTATGGGGGTTAAGGTAAGGTGTCCATTCGTCCCTTTTTCCTGGGATAATGTCCCACTGTCCTGAAAGTTTTATTGGGGATGCTCAAATGTCTACTTTTCTTGTGATTCAGCTTGGCCAGATTGGGGGGGGGGGGGGATCAACCCTCTCGGGCAAGTATATTTTCTATGAAGCGCCACTTGTACAACTTTGTCAATACTCTTTGCATTTTACTGTCTGTGTCTTGTGTTACTGGTAGCACTGGTTGCCTGTGAAGTGATTTAAAGTAAGTGTTTAAGTTGTATTTTTGGCTGGCGTTGTGTCGGTTCTTCTGACAGTTGAGGTTTGATTTGATCTGTGGAATCACCGTTTCAACACGCTGAAGTGAAAGTATAATTTCAACAGCAACATCAAAAGTGAGATTTCTTTTATCACAGGCAGTGGAGAAACTGTAGAATGTACACTGTGCAAATCAAAATTTGATATTGGACATGGTGGCTGTTCAGACATTGTGAATCACGTTAAGACAACCGTGTGCTGACTTTTATAGTAAAATATCAGAAGAAAATGCACTCATTGATAAAATTCATAAAGTTGACAACTACCTATATAGTGGCAACAAGGGATCTACTTCTGCGGAATAAATTTCTATCTACCGCAATCTGCATTTGAGATAATTTGTGTGTATGAGACAAAATTAAGTTTAATTTTTCACTAAATTTTTGTCTTTTTTCTTTAATTGACCCAGGTTTTTTTCCAATATTTAAAAAAAAAAGTCCCGTTTTATGTAAAATCATATGGACACCCTAGGTGAAGATGTTAATCTCTGAAAATATGGGGCTGAAGAGCTTATCCCTCAGGACAAGAGTGGTCAAGTTATTCTTTATGGTTAGTTAATATTACAAAGCATTTACATTGCAAGACTCTTATTCTGAGGGAACCAGCTCCCTCAACACCTTTATTTTAACCCTTCAATTCATAATGAATTCTACATGATGCCCCAGCTAATCTTAAATTTGCAGTAAAATGATGGAAAAGAAATTGGAAGAAAATTTAAATGTCATGTAAAATTACAGAATAAGGTACAAGAAATAAACTATGGGCGTATCATTGTGTTCACAGTTTTCTTTGCATCCAGCATGGGTTTGTATATTGCATAAGAAACTCAGTATTGCGCATTTAAGTGTTAAGGATTTTATAAAGTACCAGTATGGTATTGTATGAGATTGTGTGTGAAGAGATGGGAAAATGTCTGTCCATCTGTACATCCGTGTGTGTGTGTGTGTGTATATGTGTGTGTGTGTGTATGTGTGTGTGTGTGTGTATGTGTGTGTGTGTATGTGTGTGTGTGTGTATGTGTGTGTGTGTATGTGTGTGTGTGTGTATGTGTGTGTGTGTGTGTGTGTATGTGTGTGTGTATGTGTATGTGTATGTGTATGTGTATGTGTATGTGTATGTGTATGTGTATGTGTATGTGCACGCGCACGTGTGTGTGTGTGTGTGTGTGTGTATATATGTGCGTGCATGGGTGGGTGTGTAGATTTTCATTAAACTTTGTATAAATCCATGGGAAGAAGCCAATTGATATTGGGCCGAATCAGTTTACCGGTACCGGAGTAATACCCAATTTAGTGCTTATTTTTACGGTAATATATTAGAAGGGTCCAATAACTCAAATACACTTTCGGCTATTGTTATCAATTGGTTAATATCAGATTAGCTGCATCCACATGCATGCACTTTGTATGATATGCACTTTATATGATATGCTTCTGTATGGTACTTAGTAAGGATTGATTTAAGTTCCGTTCTAGTATTTCTGACGTTGACACTAAATTGTACTGAAATCTGAAGTGTTCTATATCCTTGAGCCCCACTCAACATAGGATCTACAGGACGAGAAATCTACATCTACATACTGAATATTTCCTGTGTTCTGTTCTTACATATATTCATAGTTTAATTTCCGTATTCCATTTCTCTTTGTGTATGATACAGAGAAAGAGAATGTATACCATCATTAAAATCAGAGAAAGCTAACAATCGAATAAATAATATGCATCCACTAGAAAAGGTGTACCATCCCAATATGGATGACAAAGATATGTTAGCGTCCAACAATGAAACTGTTTGGATTTAAATGTTACAAGTGGTTCGTATTAGTGCTTTGCATTCATTAGCATTCAGCCTAAGAAACAATAAATGCTTCTGTTAAGAAAACTTAAATGTTACAAAAGGTTCATCTTAGAACTAGTGTGTCCATTAGCACTCAACCCAAGTAACAAAGAATGCCAGATATATCATATATTAAAGAATATAAATTAAAACTTTTGCTATTTAAATTTGAATTTTTCATGCTATAAAATAACTTTCCTCAACCTGACTGTGCTATTATTGCAGAATTCCCTACCACGAGGTTAAGGTATAATTACAGTATTGTTTTGAGAAAACTTAGGATCAATAATTTACTTTCATAAAAGGGTCAGTGAAGGTACCATCACTGAAACTTCCACTTTCACTGCAACATACAAGCAGCTTAACTTTCTGCATTTTTATTTTTGTACAAAATTTTATTTTTAGTGTATTTTTACCTTACTTTACTACATTCTTGTTGAAATTTTTTATTATTATTTATTAGTTTCTAGTATAATTATAATAATTTTAATTAAATTAATCCACTTTTTATTCTACGTTCAAACGGAACTGCACCTGAGCACGAGCATCTGCTCCTCCAGATATTAATTTCATTTTTTTTATGCATGTATGATGTATAATTTTTTAATAAATCAACAATCTGCTTAGAGTCTTATACCCATTAGTATTTAAAATAGCACACAAATTACTGGAGGAATAATTGATGTATACACTGTATAAATAACAAGAACTAGAATAGAAAAATATTGAAACCATGAGCGAGTCATGCAACACAATGCTTTACATTGAGTGGAGTGGTTGGAGTGGAAAACTATTAGGAGATATAAAAATGAAGACAGATTTGAATGTGTGGACCTGGTCGCAAAACTTTTTAAGATCTGAATTATACATTAATTTTTTTAAAGCCCCTCCCTTAAAAGTATGTCAAAAATTTCAGTTGAGCTAGAGGAAGCAACATGAAAAAATGCATCCCAAAAGAATCATGAAAGAGCTAAGAAAAATTTTCATGGGTAAACAGCAATGTGAAAGCCATACACAAGTACTGTAAAGCAGATAGAGGATTAAAGAAGATTGATCAACCAAGAACAAAATACAAGAGGATGAAATGTGATGGAAGCTGAAACCAGAGAAATATAAGGTAGGCCTACAGTACATGATTTCTCATAGTGTAGAATGGTGTGTGGCAAGATCATTAAGAACCAGAAGAACAGACTAAACATTGTTCAGGCAGAAACAATATGGGGCTGTAATGTCAGCTAGTGAGATTAGCATTAAGAAATAAAATCAATATTTCTACTTAAAGATTCTAAAAAAAACCGATTTGGAGGTTACTGTAGAAGAATAATGGACGTTGTATAATTATATATTTTATCAGATCCAAGAACACTCCCGTCCATACAGTTATGGTGTCCATATAACAGACCGAAAGTACTACAATACCCTTAATACACTGGACACGAGTTCTATTGAGCAGCTAAGAGATAATTATAAGTTAGACCTATTTAGAGGCAAGAAAAATCCCAGTCCCGTAATTTAAAAAATTGAAGCAGAAACTATAGAAATAATGAAGAAATTTTAGCCGATTTAGTTATTACTTATTACTCAAACGATCTAATGGAGAGCATGCCTAATATATTAAGAATGTGTTAAAACACGAAAAGTGAACTAGGTATTAAATTCAAGGTTAGGTTAAAATAAATAAATAGGTCTATATAATATTTTTTACAGTGCCCACTGCCCAGTATTTTAATATAAAGTCCAATTAAAATGTATGATGCATATATACACTTCTATATTTTATTTGTGCACCACAAGCAACATTTCTTTACTTTCGTACGGCAAACTTACGCAGCGCTCCTATATTGCCTGAAAACTGTCCCTATCCTATATGTGAGCCTCTGTATGTCGAAGGAAATAAACCAGTGGCTTCACAATGCCGCATATGATGAAAGCATAGGCGTAACCAGGCCGACCATTGGGGGGGGGTTATAACATCCGGGGGGTCTGGGGGTTATGGAATATCCCCCCCAGGGAGTGGGGGGCTCGGGGGTCTTCCCCCGGAAATTTTAAAAAATTAAGATGCACAGTAACGAGTTTTAAGCTTCTCACGCTTTATACTCGTGTTAAGTAATTTATAAGCACACTTAAAAAAATTGTACTATTTTCATTTTTTTTAACCAATGGGGGTTCAAACACCCAAACCCCCCCCCTCGTTACGCCTCCGGATGAAAGTAAGGTAATTAGTTTGCTCCGGTCACAGTAGGCTACGCATTCCTTAACTCAGGTTCGCTAACTTTGCTTGAAGTCTTCCAAATATTGTAGTTATTATGGGCCGTATTGTTTCGTAGGTTAGATTGTAATATCTTTTCATATTACTCATATCTTTTATACGAAGGCCGAAGCCTGCAAATTGTACCGGTAATCTTTTTTTTTTTCTCTCCCTCTCTCTACCTGTATCCTAGGTAGACCTACTTTAACTAAGGGACCTACGAAATTCGGATTTGAGTTTTCACCAGGAATCCCCCCCCCCCCGAGTCTAAATTTACGTTTTCAGGAAAACATATACAGTGTGTAACTCCAAAACAAATGTCTTAGTCCTATTTCATTTTTGCTCTTTTCTCGGAAGCTACCAGTTTTGTGTAAAACCTATGCTATAGGTAGGCTTACTCGTATTTATACCCGAAACTTTTAATTTGTATAATTGTTTACTAGAAATTCTATGAAGAGTGGTCATAAACTAACCATCTAGCAGGGCCGCCACATGGGGGTGCTGCCGAACCCAAGGGACCCGGGCACCAAAGGGCCCCACTGGATCCCCGTGATGTGATATAATTTTATGGAAAACTGGAAAAGTTTGATAAAATGTTCTGTTACACGAGTAACGAGAAGGAA
Source organism: Ectobius pallidus (assembly GCA_964059195.1). Classification (NCBI taxonomy): domain Eukaryota; kingdom Metazoa; phylum Arthropoda; class Insecta; order Blattodea; family Ectobiidae; genus Ectobius; species Ectobius pallidus. The sequence goes on from CAXKWD010000005.1 coordinate 82,169,972, forward strand.
GCTCCACGGAGAAGGGAAGAGACAACTGAATGAGGATGGTCGGGGGCCCGCGACCAGTACATGGTCCTGGGCCCGATTCCGAGATGTGGCGGCCCTGCCATCTAGTTCGTGACACTAAGATTAAGTCCAGCTTCTTCAGCAAATTTACATTGGCCAGCAGGCAAAGCAGCGGAATGTGCATTCCTCTTAGGCATAATGTAAAGCATTATATTATTAGTACTTTCTCCTGAATTGAGTGGCTTACTGTAATCTCATACACATGGGGTGTTGGGATTGTGCATTTATGCAGGCAGGCACAGATCCCGCCAATTTAGTTCAAGCTAGTACCTTACTTTACAGACTGCTTGATCTATCCAGGTCGATAATATATTTTGTCGTGATAAGTAATTTTCAATGAATGTAATACTATTCAATACGAAAAAAGCAAAATAATACAATGAGTGAACTATCGGGGAAAGAAGTACAGTACCTACAATCCACATAACTTTTCGTACAACATTACGTGCTAAGTAAACTGCAAATCGCATAATGAATTAAACTGAATAAGCACACATCATAATTGCAACCGCATAATTAACACCAAACATAGGACATAACGAAGATTACACTGCAAAAGCACTATATTTTCATAGCATGATGCGAATGAAAGAAGCCGGTACGTTACCTTGAAATTGGCAGTGGTTATGTAGCTAGTTGACTTGCACACACACTTTGGAGGACGCTCGCTCAAAACCGTCTGACAGCTCCATGTGCTCTGACCAGCCGCGACCTCCCCCAACGTAATAAGCATGCGCGCCATCCCATTCACCTGCGCCCCAATGTTACTCAAAGCAGGGTCCGTAGGCTTCCCTTCCAAATCGATAGCTCAAGCATTTATAACCATCCCTACGATCTATCAAAGGAAATATAGTGGATCTTCTTAACAAAAAGTCCAATTTTGGTGTACGTATGTTTTTTAGGCTGACCAGATTATTTCTAGTCCAACAGGGGACATAGTAAATACTAAGAATATAATTTAGTATGTGGTTCCTAATTGTGCGGAATAGAAAGCTAATGTGACCGTTTGCGTGGTCTAGTGGTTAGCGTTGTTCACTACTGATACTGAGTACCTGTTTGATACCCGATACCTCCTCGGATTTGTCTGAATTAGGGAGGACTGGAACGTGATGCACTCAGCCTCGTGACACAAACTGAGGAACTACTTGATAAAGAAGCAGCGGCTCCGGTTCAGTAACAGCCGCGAGAGTCCCCCCCTTCCAATCCTGCCTACGGTAGATGACTCATCGATCGGATGGCAGGCCTAGTCCCTCAAAGGGATGTAGCACCATAGAGTTTTGTTTAGTTTTAGTATAATGTAAAAATCAATAATCACACTACCTAATGACCCGAACCTCCTTAATCAGTAGATAAAGAAAAATTCAATAATATAAATAGGACAGCATTAATACATCAGAAATAAATTTCACACAGTACTACTGTATGTAAATTAAAACTTCTATACTTTTACAAATTCTTGTCAAGAATCTGTTCATAAAAACAGCTTAACACCATTATTTTCACACTGAATTTTACTTATAACAAGGCTTTTTTGCTGTTTGAACTTTTGGTCTTGACTTTGCTCCAAATTAAGTTCACTTTGGAGAAATTGAAGTCATTCAGCAAATAAATTACTACCAGGAAGGCAAATATTTTTTTTTTTCCTGAAAATAATGTTATTACTAGGGACCGGATTCTTAGGTTTTTACCTATTTTTTTCCTTACTTCCAAAACAAAAATCTTTCATACACTTTTTCGAATCATGTCCATAGGATTCACCCACATTAATTCTGTGGCACCTAAAATTACCTAAATGGGGTATAAAAACCTAAATGTACCTAAACGGGATAAAAAAAACCTAAAATATCTAATTTAGGCTACTTTTTTGCTTTTTTTGGTTGTCAGTTGAGAAATCTATATTTGCGGAGAGACAATTTTTGTCGGGTTGAAATTAATACCACCAGCGTTTCGTTCAACCCAATGTCGTCTAGGATGACAGTATCAAGAGAGGAAGTGTAAGAGTACCGGCGTATTACTTTTAAAATATTCGTACGAACAACCATTGTTGACGTCATGTGAGGTTGAAAGGACATTTTCTGCCTTCAATCTAAGTGATAACAGGAAGAACTTCACAGTTGAGAATCTTGAAAGATATTTAGTGATATACTGTTGCCAGGATATCTGAGGCAATCTTATTTTCACTGCTTCTTTTGATTGTTTATGCTTTCTTTCTTCAATTCTTTAATATTGTCCTAAAGCAAGTTTACACAAATTTAATTAAATTTTGTTCTGTTTAACTTTACAATTATTATGTATTGAATCCTATGTAGCACATTCAAATTCATTACACCAATTATTCTACCCAAAAACAATATTTTGGACAAAAAACCTAAAAAAAAACTATTTCACCTAATGGAAAACCTAAAACAGTGTTTTTAAAAACTTAAAAATCCGGTCCCTAGTTATTACATTACTTTCAGGAAAAAATTGAAATTAAAAATGAAATGGACTTTTTTGTAGTTGAAATCTTAAAAACTTCATACCACTTTTTACCTGTTAGAGCATAGGTGAGCAACTGAGGGGAAACGTTTTAGTCCCCCATCTATTCTGTGACGTAAGAAACCTGTTCTTCATGTTCAGTGTCACGTCGAAACTGCTTTATGCTGACATCAAGGGCGACGGTAGTGGGAGAAATTCCCCTACCGCACAGTGACACGATGTGCCACAGTTGCGCACCCATGGGTTAGAGTATATCTTTTTCCACGGACAGCAACTAAAAATTGGGGATGTCTGGTCAGCTTAATGTACTGCAGTGCGGTAAAAGTTTTCTGCAGGTGGGTCAGAAGAATGTAAAGGTGGACCATGAGCATATGTATTTGAAATTAACTTACACATCTAAATTGTTAAATAATTGAATTAAATTTGTATTACTATCATGTATATTAAATAGTTTGCATTGTAATATGGTCGGATGATCAATTTAAAAATCTTCACAAGAATTCTGGCCTCTGGGATTGCTTGGATTCAATTTCTTTCCCAGCAACTATCCCCCCCCCCTTCAAAATTTTAAGAGACAGACCCATGTCTGTAGATTTACAGGTATGTAAGAGCAGGCTTGGCAGGTTCAAACAATTTCTGTTTAAATCATGGTTTAAATCAAATGTCTTTGTTAAAAAAACACTATGTTTTTTTATTTATTAATTTTTTTATTCTTGCTATTTTTACTACTGGAAGAGCTGAAAAGTGCTAAAGAAAAAGGCTGTCCTAATGTATTCCCAATTGTAGACCAACCTCAGACTGCTCAAGCATCTTCAGCTAGTGTAGAAAGAATTTTTTTCTTCCTTTGGTTTAGTGCAAAACAAATCTTTGAAACAGATTGGGAACTTTAAAGGTCTCAAAATTAGTGTTATTATTCAAAATGTTTAATGCCAGTGATGCTTAAATTTATTGTTTTCTTGCTCAAAGAAAGGTATTTTTTATGTTTAGTGTTCTATTTAAGAATGATTAACTGTTTAGTCTTATTGCGGCGAACCTACAAAATACAATAAGTTGAACATCTGTACATGTGTACATCTCGTCCTGTAGATCCTGTGTTGAACAGGGCTCAAGGATATAGGACACGTCAGAACAAAATATACATGCATGTTATAACAATAATGTACAGAAATTGCAAGCTGCCAAATTTATCCAAGCTGGAAATATTCCTCAAAATTGTAGAAGGTGTGAGTTATTAAAAATTTCTTGACAGATGTTTTGAAAGTTGAAAAGAAGAGACTAAATATGTAGAGACATCAGATTAAATTATTATTAATGCTATTAATCTGCAGTGTAAGAAAAGAGAACCTGTTTTCATTTGTTGAAGTCATTAAATACAGAATGAGAGTTGTGTTAGGCTTCTTGCTTCCATCTAGTACCTTGAGGATAAGACCAGTGAAATGCCTTTCAAGCAGAAATTAATTTATTTTCTCGCATATATGTAGTATAGAGAAAGTATTGTGATTGTGAAAAAAAATTGAAATCGAGATAACACCAGGAAAGCATGTTTCACGATGCCTAGAAACCAAAAAATCCCTTTAGGCAGGCCTACAGGCGGAGGTAGATTTCGAAGTGCTTTTGGTTTAATTTATTGTCGCTGCATAGCACTCTTCTTCTTTAGCCTTGGCATGGCAAACCTGCAGTAAAGAGGAAGAGCCTACAATCAATTGTTTTGACAACAATAATAGGATATAATATTCTGGGAGGCCGTGCGCAAGATCAGCAATGAATAAAATTAGCAAAGCCGCTAAACAAGACAAAATTATGATATTATAATAATTCTTTCAAGTGTTATTATTTTCAAACATTAAAATCTCGCGTCATATGAGAGCTATCAAGAAACTATTTATTGATTTGTAGAGTACTCATCAAGAGCTTTTCAACGATACCCCACAAGACGTGGTTTCAAAAGTTTCGAATTTTCATCCCCCACCCCCATCCCCACCCTCACTCGAACCCCCGAATCGTTGGTGTCACTGTGAACTCCATAGGGAGTACTCTAATTTATTCAAACAAAGTTTCCCTCTATACTTCATAGGGGCCGAGATATACATTTTTAAAAATTTCAACCCCCTCCCCCGACCACCCCCTTGGGCCAATTTTGCCCATTAACGAACTTGTCCGAACTCTTGGGCCTAGAAATAACATAATAAAATTTGGTTCAAATATCTTCAAAATTACGGCCGCTATCGTGTAAAGATATAAATAAATAAATATATATATATAAACTAAACTAAACTAAACTCCGTGGCGCTACATCCCTCAAGGGACTTGGCCTACCACCCGACCGCTGCGTCATCTCCCGTAGGCAGATGGCAGGATTGGGGGGCATGTGGTCAGCATGCCGACACCCACGGCCGTTAATGGTGGTATTCTTGACCGGAGCCGCTACTTCTCTATCAAGTAGCTCCTCAATTTGGAATCACGAGGCTGAGTGCACCCCTACCAGACCTCCCTACCTCAGAAAAATCCGAGGAGGTACCGGGAATCGAACCCGGGCCGACGGATCTGTAGTCAGCGACGCTAACCACAAGACCACGCCGGCGGACATATATATATATATATATATATATATATATATATATATAAATATCACAATTTTTTTTTTTGAACGGGCGGTGGTTTCGTACTTAGGGGAGCATGAAACGTAAAGATATGAAAGAATTTTTCGAAAATCATAAAGTGGTATCCATTGCAATAGGTAGATTTTTCTTCGAAAATCTACCTAAAAATAAGTTTTCGGTATGACGTCTGTCCGTCTGTCCATCTATCTGTGGAAAAGCAGGTAAACGGTTCATTGTATTTACTTCATTTTTTTAATTAAGGACTTTTTCGGAATTTTATCGAACCACCAAGAAATTGAGTTTTATAACTGAAATATTAAGAGAACTTTTCATGAAAGTTTTTTGAAAAATTTTGACTTTTGAAAAATTGGCTCTAACGATTTTAATAAAATTTAAAATTGGAAACTCTTATCTATGACTAACAAAATGGCTATATCCGTTTTCTACAAGAATGACTTAGAGGGTACTTTACTCGTATCCATTTTAAATTTTTTTAGGCTATTTCCATTTCATTGGGCGATACATGGTAACTTAGTACAGTCAAGTTTAGAGAAAATTAAAAATAACATTGTTTGTTAAACACATTTCTTTATAAAATGAATAGGTATCAAGATAAAAGCGAAATAACATGACTTAAATGCGATTTCAGAACAAAAATTTTGATTAAAATATGAATATTCTTTTGTTGCCCATAGTAACAACAATACTATAATCTAGATATTGTTGTGAAATGTAGTCAGTTTACCACAGTCATAATGAACACACCAAAATCAATTAGAGCGAGGTGGTATAAGATAATAGGGAAGAGGTCCTGGGTTCAAATCAAATTTCGATGGCCACCTAAATTTACCAGTAAACTCTTGTAATAACTCATTCGTGCAGCATTTGCTTCTATTATTTGGCTATATCTCAATGTATCCTGCATTTGGCCTTTGAGATTGAGGAAACCATGCTAACCCCAAGTTATTATTATTATCATTATTGTTGTTATTATTATTATTATTATTATTATTATTATTATTATTACTACTACTACTACTACTACTACTACTATTATTTCACGGTAAAGGCAATTATGAACATAATGATCGATGCTTTCCATTCTATATCCTTGTTAGTTTTATGAAAATGTAATAAATAAAATTTAATTGTCTCTATAATTTACTTTTTTCTGTGCTAACCTTTAACATATATATGGGAGAAAGTTTGTGCAACACATTTTTGCACCATTTATTGAGATAAGTGATACTATTGCATTGTGATGGTAAGATTTACTCCAATGAGGTTGACCACATGGATCCAGAATACAAACATTGTTTTAAAAATATATAATTAATTCTACATTTCATATTTTGATAATATTTCAGTTAAAAATAAAATGGTTTAGTTATTCTGCTTCAAGTATAGGTGGACATGTAATATCTGCAACGAGTCTCGCATTATCTGTATGAGGATTTTCCTGATCTCACGGAAATTAAATTTAAATGATGGATTTTCTAGGAAGTTTTTGTGTAGCTCGGAAAGGTACCTCTTCCCCCAAACAGAAGACCTCTGATGACCCATCTGACTTTAGGGATCTTGAACTTCGTAGACAGGAATGGAATACAAGGTTCATAATTATTTTTTTGTATTTCTAACTTACCTCCACTGTCTGTTTTAGGTCTCTTTCGAAGCAACAGTAGGAACTTACTGAAGAACCACGAATTAGCCTTAAGGCATTCGGTAACACATATCCTTCCCTTTCTTCTTCTAGGATATAGCCTACACCTTACACTCTCTCCTCCCACAACATATTCACAAAATAGAAGAAGCAAATGTGTTCTTTAATTATTTTCCTTCCTCTTCCTGGGTTTACAAAGCCAATGCCCATAGGATGGCATATATTTAGGCAGGGCATGGATGGATTCTCTTATCCTCACATGTGATCAGCATAATGCAAGGTCGCCTAAACCAACACAAACAACCATGGACAGATTGCCTAAGACAACACAACCAACCACAGACAGGTAACATTCAGCTAGTTTCTTTATTTCAATTATTTTCATTTTCCTACTGAGCTGTATAATTTGATTTTGTTAATATACACTCCACCTATGCTCAGTAGGCCTATGTATTAAAATTTTAAGACATCTAACCTATTTAAAAAAAACATAATTTATCCCTTGACATTTACCTTGTTTAAAAGTAGTATAAAGCTACTGGTCTATAAATAAATAAAATACTTATGTACCTATAATACAATAGCCAAAACCTTATTAAAGGTCTTAACTCATTTAAAAAATGTTTCAAGTCCTTAACACTTGTCAAGTCTTGTATTAAAATGCAGATGTAAGAAGAAGACATCTGCATTTTAATTCAAGACTTGAAAAATTTTAAGGACTTTAAACATTTTTTAAATGGGTTAAGAATTTTAATAAGGTTTTGACTATTGTATTATAGGTACATAAGTATTTTATTTATTTATAGACCAGTAGCTTATACTAGGCTACTTTTAAACAAGGTAAATGTTAAGGGATAAATTATGTTTTTTTTTTTAAATAGGTTAGATGTCTTAAAATTTTAATATATACTGAGCATAGGTGGAGTTTATATTAACAAAATCAAATTCAGCTAATTGTTCAAAAATTCCAATCTGGCATTAGAAAGAATTTAAGACTATGCAAACCCCCAAAACCCACATTCAGATTAGGAGCCCAAAGGATTCAGTCCCACAACCAACAAATATGAATCCAAAACAATTTAGAACTAACAATGTCTTTGAACATTAACATTATAGGCTCCAAGAGAGGAGTGCCCTAGGATACACATCGATACACAATAATATGTACAGGACAACCTAGAAAGTTTGCCAATAATATAAATTACACTTCAGACTTCAAATACCATAAGTATAAGAACAATTACCACATAAATAAAATCAGATAAACTGATGTAGCAAAATGCCAGAATGCTTTTGTTTAATCAGTTATAATTGCAATTATGATATACACAGAAAATTAAGTTTGTTTTTTAAATCAATTTCCAAGTTAAGCTCCAGATTGATACATTAAGCAGGACTTACGGAAGGACAAAGGCCACCTCACTGACTTTAATGATCAAGTTTGATAAGCATATGTGAAATAATAGTGTTATTTGTCATATCTAACTGTATTGCAACTTCCAAAGCCATATACGAATACTGGAAAACAATATGTGCTCATGATAACTAATTTGCAATTGATAAATTCTTTCTAATTATTACCAATAAAATAAACACTAAATTGGGCATTACTCCGGTGCCGGTCAACCAATTTGGTCCAATATCAATAGGCTATATCAATAGACATTTTCCCAACCCTCCATACAATCTCACCAAATACCATTCTGGCACTTAATAAAGTGAACTTTATTGTAACTTATTGGCAAATGTTCTAGAAATCTTATATCATACTATTAAATTGAGGGTACAAGGTGAAAATATTTATTGTTATCACTCTCTCCTTGGAGAAAATGAAAATGCAAAATTGAAATAAATTTGAATGTTTTGTTAATTAGAACTTTGTATCTCCTTGAATTCTGTAAATAGGACAGCATAAATATCATTATTACTGTACATCTAACTTTATTTTATTTGATTATTAGTTTATGGTAATACTAATTAATGCCACGAAAACTTCAACTTTTACATAGATTTTAATTAAAAGAATATGTCTAATTTTATAGTCTTGTATTTTCTACAAGTACATTTCTGAATCTGGAGATGTCACCAACAGAGATAAGGGCACTCAGGGCTGTGTTCATAAACGAAGATAAAATTTTGTAGTTGCCTTGAGTAACAAAAATTCAGTTTATAATATTATTTCAGATATTAATTCTTCCAATAAATCTGTCATGTTGGTCCTGACTTCCACCGTTTAATGTAGTCAACAATAAAATTAAATTGTTTTCGGTGGATCACATGTTTTTCCCTTTCTTCAATCTTCACGATGTTACACTCTTATCCTTCAGACCTTCCTCATGTGACAGGTCTGAAGGATAAGACCGAAACATCGTGAAGATTGAAGAAAGGGAAAAACACGTATTCCACCGAAAACAATTTAATTGTATTCTTGACTAATTCTTCCAAGTTACACCAAAACATTTATTTTCTCGGTATACCAATATTTGGATTTTATCTGTTTCTCAATTCTCATAAGCACTGGCGCCAACTTTTGAAATCACTGGGAGGGCTCAAAAATTTTCTTTCTGTTCTACCATACAATAATATGCCTATGCCTATTACGTGTGATGCAATGGTATCATAATGACACTCATTTTGACACTGTTTTCTATTTTGAAACTGGTGCGGTATCGATTATTATCGAAAACGAAATGGTCTTGAGAACTTGAGGGTAGTAGCTTAAATCTGAGTAATAAATAGCTTGTATTTAAAATAATATCACTTCTGTACATGTTAATTTTAATATCATACTAAAATGAATTCTTTTTGTGCTGTAAAATTCTATTAGTTTGAAGGAAACAGCAAAAGGAAGCTTCGAATTGACTGATAACATAAGCTGCCATCTCTCATAGAAGACATGAACTACATCAACCAGATGGGGCGAAGGTCAGCACACTGAAGCATAGCCTGTTTAAATGGGTGAGTCTTATATCTCAAAATTTAAGCATTTAGACTAATTATGGTCGAAAAAAAACAGTCATATGCAACTTGCCTATAATGATAATTAAGATACTCATATGAAAATTATGAAACTTGCATTGCTCATATCATAAACACACTCGCATCTTAATAAATACCATTGTAGGTTTGTTGCATAATGTACTATTTTAATTTTGGGTTTTAGGTAATTACTAAAATAAAACCACACACATACCCACTATTATGTAGAACGGCATGTTGAAAAAAATGTGTTTTATGCTGACTGGAGTTCTCCCAATAAATTTATTAAAAGATCATCGTTTTCTTCTTCTTTCCTTAGACAACAGCCTGCTTTCCCTAATCACACAGTCTTTTTCGTGGACGAACCGAGCTCCTTGGCTTCTTCCATCTGGTTTATTGTCCCTTGCTGATTCAACCTATCTTTCTTAATTTGTTCTTTCTACATGTTTATTCTACTCCAGTTTTCATCTTTTTTAACCAGTCACCAATGTCTTGTACTCCACACTTGGTTTTGTATCACAATCCCTTGCCTTGCCCATTAATTTCCTTCCTGTGATTTTCCTTAATCAAAAATATCATCTAAATTCTATATCTAACTTTTCCGTGCTCACCTTATGTATATTTAGAACAGCAATGTGAATAAGTTTTTATGAATGCAAAAATGTCTTTAGTCTTTTCAGAGTGTAAAAAGATATTTGGGCGGTGACTCTGGGAATTGTGTTTACAGAGTAAGGCGTAAAAATTTATTGAATTGAGGAATGATTTCAAACGATCATGAGTGAATAAGAATGTCAATAATACCCGCATTTTTGCTTTACAGCAATTCTACAATGAAACATGATTTTAGTAATAAATTAAAAAAATATAACAATAAATTAACAATATATAGTACATATTGGGTGGGCTAGAGCCACATGGGCACATATAAGTTGGCACCATTGCTCATAATAGAAACTAAAATAAGTTACTATTAATTTCTAACACACTACCAATGTAAGCAGAACACTCGTAGAAAATTCAAAAATTTATCCAGTAGCATATAATATCTTGAGAATACCCACTGAAAATTCTTGACTTTAGCCTACAACATATATTATTAAGTGCCAGTATGGTACTTCATGAGATTGTGTGGGGGACGGGAAAATGTCTGTCCGTCTGTCTGTCTGTACACGCCATAACTCAAATACGCTTTATCGGATTTTCATGAAACTTGCTAAACGAATTTATAACGTTCATGGGAAGAACCCTATTGATATTGAACCAAATCGTTTCACCGGTACTGGAGTAATGCTTAATTTAGTGCCTAGTTTAATAGGTCATATTAGAAAGGGGCCATAACTGAAACGCCCTTTATCGGATTTTCATGAAACTTTGTATACGTATTTATGACGTCTATGAGAAGTAACCTGTTGAATTTGAACCTAATCGGTTGACCGGTACCATAGTAAAACCCAATTTAGTGTCTATTTTAACGGCGCAAAACTCAAATATGCTTAATTGGATTTTTATGAAACTTGGTATTTGCATTTATAATGTCCATAGGAAGACGTCTATTGATATTCGACCAAATCGGTTAGCCGGTACCGGAATAATGCCCAATTTAGTGCCTTTTATGGTAATATATCAAATATGCTTTGTCGGATTTTCATGAAACTTTGTATACCCATTTATAATGTACATGGGAAAGACGTCTATTGTTACTGGACAAGATCGGTTGACCGGTACTGTAGTAAAACCCAATTTAGTGTCTATTTTAAAGAAGCGGTAACTCAAATACGCTTTATCGGATTTTCATGAAACTTGGTATATACATTTATAATGTCCATGGGAAGACGTCTATTAAAATTGTATAAAATCGGTTGACCGGTATCAGAGTAATGCCCAATTTAGTGTCTATATCACGGGTGCGCAACTGGTTCACATTGTGCCACTGTGCGGTGGGGTAATGTTTCCCACTACAGTCGCCCTTGACATCAGAATAAAGCATTTTGACGTGACACTGAACATGAAGAGCAGGTTTCATACGTCACAGCATGGGTGGGGTACTAAAACGTTTCCCCTCAGTTGCTCATGTATGGTCTATATTATGGTAATATATTTTAAAGAATTTAACAAATGCAAATCTGTTATCCTGACAACATATTGTTTTACACTCTTCATATATGGCTTTGGAATAGTTAGCCATGGCACATCCCTTCGCATTTAAGCTGAGACGTACAGTGATAATAACGAAGTGAATTGGAAGATTTGATTATCAAACTAGTCAGATGTTTATTTCGTTCATCAAGTTGAATACTGTTATATACAGAAGATATAACTCTGAAATAATTAGGCCTACATACATAAAGTGGAGTTCTTTGCCAGTGTATTTTGTGAAATGTTGACATATTTTAAGAACGTCTTATATCAGTGTATACGAGTTTGAATTAAGGTTAAGCATCAAACATTAGACCTTTGTTCTTCCGTAAGTCCTGCTTAATGAATCGATCTGCAGCTTAACTCGGAAATCGATAACAAAAATAACTTATCCTCTGCATATCATAATTCTAATTAACCTTTTACTGATTAAACAAAAGCATACTGGCACTTTGTTACATCAGTTTACCCGATTTTATTTTATGTATGCTTATTTACTTCACTAGATAACAGCAACATTATTTATCCTTCTAGGTTGTTTTGTTCTATATTCAGTTTCAAATTCCTCGTCATCATCTCTCATAATGATCAGATGTTCCATTAGCCTACACAGCATTTCTGGTAAAGCAATTATCTCATTTAATCTGATAAACCTGCCAACCATTCATCGATAAAAACATTATCTTGGATAATATTGGAAAAAGAGGATAATGAAATTGGTAAAATGAATCACGAACAACATTGCAGTTTTCAATCCCAAAACCAGGATAAAACAGACTGTCAGCACTGATGAACATAGTCCTTAGACAAAGATAAAAAATGTAGAGGCAGACTAAAATGGTAGCCTTTTAAAAGAAAAACTAAGATAATATCTTACCTAATACTTATATTATTAAAAACACTACTAAACTGAGAGAGCTGATATTCTGCATGAACTAGTTTTTATACCTGGAAAGGTTGTAGGACTACAGTTGTTGCTATTCACCTAATATCATAATCATTAAAATTCAATATTAGTTTAAAAAACACAAGTCATCACAGAGCAACAAATGAACGGATGCACACCAATATTTTAAAGCCTGCTGGTAAACCCAAAGATCCTAAAAAGTAATGTATTTGTTTTGGAGCATTCAATAGAAGAAGTTGGGCTTATTTGGTTACAGAACTTTACAAGACTACCGGTACTGTATTGAAATAATTATAATAGAAGAAATGTTCATTAAGAAGCAATGTGGTTTTTAGTTGCTAATATCAGCTCTGGTGTTGTTATTATTGACTTGCCGGTTATATGTCCTTTGTAAATATTTTGCATGGTTTTTAGTCTCACTCAAGGAACATCACAAGGAAGTAACTATACTTCGCCTTACATTCTTCCAGAGTTTGAGAACACTGGTCGGCATCAATTTCCTCCCTGTAGTAAAAATAGGTCATTCCTATAGATTTTACACTGCTGAATCCCAATATCTCAACAAAATTGTTCTATCATGTACCATTTTTGAGTGACGTGCCATAACCGATAGTCGCACGTTGAGTCCAAGAGTCCTGGATATTGGCTGCCTGCTTGATACCTAAACTGTACTGTTTCTTTTAACCACATAACTCTAGAAAAAACAAGACGATTAACACTGAACAAGAGGTAAAATTTGAACAAGATTAAAACCAGATAAATCATACCAAAGCAACTGAAGAAGGATAGATTGTTATGATAAGGTTGAAAGTTATTTTATTTCTTAAAACAAAATAATTATACGGTGTGGCATGAAACTTACACTCCCTTGGATGACTGGTATTTTTGCCTCATTACTGTCTCTGGCTTCTCAAGGAAAACTAAGCTTAAAATACAATACCCAATTCTGTCCTAAGACCTTTTCCTCATGATGAATCCATGCCAGTGCCTGAGCCACCAAAAGAATTTACTCTAGACTCAGAGCCAGAATAAGAGTCAGAAGGACCATCATCACCAGAAGCAGACGCAAGTTTCCAGGAAGACCAAGATTTTTTCACGTCCTCTGCTATAGATCCACACCTACTTACACAGGCTGAACTGAATGACCTAGTTTGAGACTTGCAGCTTTCCAAAATTAAGGCACAGCAACTCGCTTCTTCTGTAAAGCAATGGAACCTTTCAGAGAAAGGTGTCAGCATTTCCATTACTGTATAGGAAAGGACAGATGAATTTGTCAAACTACTTTTCAATGGATGGTGATTTGGTCTACGGTAATGATGTTCGTGGGTTAATGGAAGAACTTCAATTCAAGTATGTGCCTGAACAGTGGAGACTTTTCATCGATTCAAAGGCTAGTTTGAAGGCTGTTTTACTTCATAACGGGAACAAGCTGCCTTCAGTTCCTACTGCCCATGCAGTGACATGAAGGAAACTTACGAGAATATTCAGAATCAATTATGGAGAAAATCAATTATGAAGACTGTCAGTGGAGCATATGTGCAGACCTTAAAGTTGTCGCTTTGCTAACTACAACAAGGTTTTACCAAATTCAGCTGCTTCCTTTGTGAATGGGAAAGTCGAGCAAGGGATAAGTAATCCACTACTGTGTGAAAAAGTGGCCACTCAGAGGAGGAAACATTCCATGACAGAAAAATGTTGCCCATAAGCTTTTGGTGATGAAGGAAAAAAATATATTACCTCCTCTCCTGGTCAATTTGTGAAAGTAATGGATCAAGATAGTCAAGGATTTGCTTATATAAAAGGCAATTTTCATGCCTAAGTGAGGTAAAAATAAAAGAAGATATACCTTCGTCAGTTACTGGGGAAATATTCCATCAAGACATAGCTCAAATGGAGAAGGAATACAGTGGGAAATGGAATGAGAATATGTTGGCAGACTCTTAAGGCAGTTTTCCACCAAATGGATAAAACAGAAACTTATGTCTTTTGCAACACAACTGCAACATTTTACAAACATACTGGGTCAATCAATATGAAATCAACCAATAATAAAATAATTTGTTGCTGACCTATTTTATTTTATTTTTAAGTATATATTTTCTGTTTCTATGTGTATCTGGCACATTTTTATCACTAACACTTTGACAACTAGTGGCCATTTTGCTTAGAAGGATCTGTCATTTTTGGCATTTTCAAAAGCTAGCGGTAAGTTAAATAACTATTTTATTTATGAAGATATTAACTTGAAGTAAAAACCCTCTTAATCTACAAGAAACAGTCTACAATTCATGTTATGACCAAAAATTTGTTAGGTCTTAAGGAAATAATCTAAAACTTTTAAAGTGCAGTTTCGATTAGAAAAAATTAACAACTTTATAAAACTTTTTTTCATAGAAGGGATGAAAACACATGTTTAATATTTTCTCCCCACAAAGATATAGTAGATCACTAGATGCTAGTAAAATTGGAGATCATTTATATAAATCCTTTAGGTTTTATGAGTCTTCAAATATCGAGATTTTGCAAAATTGTTGATTTTCAAAATAAAATATCTCAAATGGGACTGAACAGAAAAATCTGAAATTTTCTCAAAATATTCTCCTAGTGCCTAGTAATCAACATATAAAATTTCATCACTGTGTTCTGAACAGAAGTATTTTATTTTTAATAAAGAAAATGCTAAAAAATAACACTGTCAAATGAGCAAATAACAGTGTGAAAATACAATAAAAATTGTCAAAAATAATATAATTATTTGTTGTTGCTAGTAAAATTAAATGTCATAAAACTAACATATTAAATGTTCCATGGTAGTAGTCATAGTGATCAATACTCCAACAGAAGGATACCATATTGCCACATTTGCTGAGCATGCTAGAATATGCTGACTTGAAAAAGGTAAGTCTCTACAGACTCCTCTGTATCTCCTTTGTTCAGTAATCAGTAGCTGTGCTTGACTGAAGGTATCAAAAAAGTTTCCCCTTCAGTTAAAAAAATCCTTTATTTTAGCGATGGAGATGGTAAGTTAGCCAGTACAAAAAGCTGAATAGCATTTTTTTTGCCATTTCTCATGGAAAGAATGCCTGCGATGGGATTGGAGGGGGTACAAAGAGGGCTGTCTCGATGGCTAGTTTGCAAAGACCATATTTGGACCAGATACCTTCAGCAGAAGAAATGTTCAAGTTTTGTTCTGAGAAATTAAAGGTATTCCCTACATATTTGTACCCTTACATTTTTTAAACCTTTGGCTCAGCTGTGGAACAAATTTCTAGCATCATAAGGTGTTACATTCACTCAAAAAGTTATATTTATAGTGAACATAGTGTTTCCATATTTCGAAGTAAAGGACATTGTTGCCTGCATTATGATCAGAACTGGTGGATTGGTGAAATTGATATCTTTTTAACTGAAAGGGCAACTTTTTTGATATCTTCAGTCAAGCACAGCTACCTGTAGAGACTTGCCTTTTTCAAGTCAGCAATACGGTCTCCTTCTGCTGGAGTACTGATCGCTATGACTACTACCATGGAACATTTAATATGTTAGTTTTATGACATATTTAATTTTACGAGCAATAACAAATAATTATATTATTTTGACAATTTTTATTGTATTTTAACACTGTGTTATTCGCTCATTTGACAGTCATATTTTTTAGCATTTTCTTTATTAAAAATAAAATACTTCTGGTCAGTGCTTTTTTTCTAACTAAAAAGGTGGCGGTACTCATAGAAACTTTTTAACTGAATCTCACGGGAGCTCCCACACTTCTCCCAGAAGACATTTTTCTGAGTTAATGTCCAACAATCGGGCCTATCATGGCCAGAAATGTTTCTTCCTTGAATTGCAGTAAAATTACCGGTACTTGCAACGTACTCTTCAGGTTTAGTTTATTCACTGATGGCAGGTTTATGAGATATCTCAAAAACATCCTCATGGTTTCTTTTATTACGCACCGGTACAAAATAATTACTGTACTTATTTTACTCATTTCACTTCTCTACTTGTGCATCACGTGCACCCCTTGTTCCTACAACCGTACTAAACAATTACGAATTCACTTGCCTCTGCAACACAAACCAAGGATTTTCTTTTCAAATTATACGTAAGCAACAAATGCAGTTAAATTTAAACACGCACTAACCCCTGATTAACTATGGTGGTTAGCTATTTACTACTTGTTTGTTACTACATTAGCATTAACTGCACTTGGTGCAATACTTGTACTGTTAGAATGGCCTTGGCCACAGGAGCAGTTTGCCGAGGGCTGGAAAAACCAACCCCACTCTCTTGCAGTTCAGTAGCCACGGCAATTTACAGAAACTATGATGTGCTTGTATGTAGGCTATTATATATGTAGAAATCCAACAAAACCAACAAACAAGCTTGATTTTAAATAAAACATAACTTTATGGTAATCGTGATAGAAATATTCTGAGTATTATCCAAATTTAATTTTTAAAAAAGGTGCCGGTACCGCGTACCGTTGCGTACCGTCACAAAAAAAGCACTGCTTCTGGTCAGAACACAGTGATGAAATTTTATATGTTGATTACTAGGCACTAGAAGAATACTTTGAGAAAATTTCAGATTTTTCTGTTCAGTCCCATTTGAGATATTTTAATTTGAAAACCAACAATTTTGCAAAATCTCGATATTTGAAGACTCATAAAACCTAAAGGATTTATATAAATGATCTCAAATTTTATTAGCATCTAGTGATCTACTATATCTTTGTGGGGGGAAAATATTAAACATGTGTTTTCTTCCCTTCTATGAAATTTTTTTTTATAAAGTTGTTAATTTTTTCTAACCGAAACTGCATTTTCTAATAAAGTTTTAGATTATTTCCTTAAGACCTAACAAATTTTTGGTAGACTGTTTCTTGTAGATTAAGAGGGTTTTTACTTCAAGTTGATATCATCATAAATAAAATAGTTATTTAACTTACCGCTAGCCTTTGAAAATGCCAAAAATGACAGATCCTTCTAAGCAAAAGGGCCACTAGTTGCCAAAGCCTTAGTGATAAAAATGTGAAAAAAATTGTTTTGTACGCCCAGATACACATAGAAACAGGAAATATATACTTAAAAATAAAGTAAAATATGTCAGCAACACCCATTGGTTGATTTGATATGGATTGACCCTACTGTACTGTAAACTCGAGTTGTTGACCAGGGCCGCTGAGAGCAAGCACTGGGCCTTCTGGTCAGAATGTATGAATATATAAATCTAATTTTACTGATATTTTAAATAAGGTTTGACGTGATTTAACCTTAAATTAATTTTGGTAATATTTCTGCATTAAAGAGTATTAAAAAGGAATACAGAATTTATTATTATTATTATTATTATTATTTTTGTTTTGCTGAACAGCAAGTCAAAAGAACTAAGCGGCAGGGGCCTACTATGACTCATGTCCACCACCACGCCTGTGCCATCGCAATATTTTCCCTATTTTCCCTAATATAGCTCAAATGGGAGTTTCTGAGCTTTACAATATATATATATATATATATATATATACACACACACACATACATCAGAAGGCAACCATTAAGGATAAAAAATAAAGAGAGAGGCTTGGGCCCCGGGGATTTCCTCCCTGCCCCCTCTCCTCAGGCCTGTTGTTGACAACTGTTTTTTGTAGTTTTCTCAGAGGTGAGTGAGTTCATGGCTTATTTTGTTTCCATAGACAGACAAAACTAAAACAAAACATAAGCGTGCTTCTTTCATCCTCACCAGCTCAGTCGTTCACTACACTGCCCTTCTATTTGAGTTGTTGGGAACTGTTGTGTTTATTTTGAAAATCCTCATGTATCAGGTAATGTCAACTATTTTTACATTTGTGTAGCAAAGGTCAGCATAGCATGAAACAGGTTAAGCGAGGCAGACTTTAGCACAGCAAAAATGACTGAATGAAGAAAAATGTAAACAATGGAGATGTCGGTTTAATTGATGTTTTTCACAAGCAACCCAATTTATGGAATCAGAAGATACCAATTACAAAATTCAAATTAAGAAAATACACTCATACACGGAAATTACAGTCATATTTAAACAACGTTAATTTGTAGGGCAAGGGTTTCCATTACTTAAAATTACCTATATAGCAGAATAAAATACAGTATGCATATATGTTCCGTCTGGCATTCGTGTCTGGCCGGATTTGAGGCATTAGCTGGTTTCGCGAGGTCATTCGCCGTGTTGCTATGGCAACAGGCTTGTGACTTCGCTTGTTTTATTTTCTTGTTTGTGTCTTCAATATAATTTTAAATATGTTTACTTATCTGTTTGTTCTTTCTCCCATCAATTCTCATAAGAAATAACATTTGACTGTCGCATCTTTCATTTTTTGGATAGTCATGTTATAATCTCCAACCCAAAGTTTCAGTCTGATTATTTTTTAGTATATTTTATTCATAATTTTGTGTTTTTAAAGAAACAATTCAGTTTTGAAGTAATGCTATTAATTCTCTTATTTATGTTTTAGTATTTTAATGTAACTTAATTGATTTATTTCCAAGATTAATTATTTATTGTTTTTCTTGGCCATTGGGATTCTTGCTTTACGTCACATGTCGTGACGTCTGTCATTCTTTTTTTTCATTCTTATTCTCTCGTTCGAAGCTTTCGCCAGGCTAGTTTTCGATTCAGAATTCTGAATCTAGTTATTATTGTCGAGCTGGGAATTTGAAGTTTCCCAGCCCTAGTTATTGCAGAGACGCAATTTAATACGTTCTTCAAAGTAATTTATTTGTGATTCAATTACAAATGTGTGAAGCCAAGTTTTTTACTTCCCTGATCAAACCGTATGGACTTGAATGCGTAACTCATTAAGTAAAAGGATTTACTGTAAGTACTGCTGTGAAGTGAATATTTCAGAGTGCTTAATTTTAGTTGCAGTGTCGAAGCAACATTTAAAGGTTCTTATTCTCGGTCGAAGCAGCAAGTCGACCTTAAAATAATTTGCTGAAAGTGTGCATTCACTTCAAGAATAGTGAAATTCTTTCTCAGTCGTCCGAGCAAGCGCGACTATAAAAATTGCTCTGCTCTGGTCCTCCGAGCTATTCATCAGTCTTATAACCTTATAAGGCAAGCATGCCTTATTTTCCAGAAGGAGCTTACTAAGTCGTCTCCCCTTGACTTCATCAACATTTCATCTTCTTCGGCACCGCTAGGAAGAGGAATTTATTTGTAAAGCAAGATACAAAATTCCATCTTGTATTTAAAAGGGTCTGCTTATCATTTTGTCCATTGTGCTCTTTGTATCTTTCAAGGGGCTCAATAAATATGTTTTAAATTTGACTTAGTGTAGCATCCTTCAAACCGGAGAGGTTTCCCCGTGTCCCTATTTCGCCTGCGAGCTACCGTGGGAGCGGGAACATCTCTTTGTGGTTCCTCCGGGCCTAGATATGACCCAGAGGCCTATGGTTGAAGATGCATTGATAGTTAGTGACCTATAATTAACGTAAAGTAACTATTCAATACACAGTTTGAATTTGTCTTGGTCACTTATTTCAGAGACCTCAGTGATTAGCCACAATTCTAGTCATTCTTATATATCAATCTTGTTCGCCCGGTATAGTTTGCCGCCGGTGTGAGACGCTACCATCAGTAGCCATCAGTAATAAGTAGTTTAAAGTCAGTTGCTATAAGTATCTGTGGTTCTCCTCCGCATTGCGTTTGAGGGAGGTCTCTGACAGATTTCAATTAAGTTTTTTGTACTTTCTTGTAAAGTGTAAACATTTACATTTGTGTACTTACACCTGTACAGCTACACACTATTTCTTTGTCTACTCGTATGCTCCTATGCGGGCAACTCACTCCATTCTTATAAGCAAACTTTAATTTCTTATTGTTGCACCGGCTCTAGGCGGGCAACCTATTTAATTCAGACATTGTAGAAGCAAGTCACTATGTCGAGTCCAGACGGTTTGACGGCTCTTAAAGCCAAGCGAGTTCCCATTAAGGCCCAGATTACGCGGCAGGTTAATGTCATTAGTAATTTAGCTATTGAGGATGTCACATATCCTGAACTCAAAAGGTATGAGTCTAAGTTAGACGAACTTGCAGCTAAGTTCGACCTTGTGCAGACTGAAATCGACGGTGTGGATTATTCTGATGCTGAAGAAGCCTATAGGGCAGAAGTCGACGCCGTCATTTCCAGAGGCAACTCTCAGTTGTGTAAATTTCTTCAGGCCTTATCTGACAAGGAGGCCCTGGCCCAGGCCGAAGCTAAGAGAGCGGAGGTCCTGGCCCAGCAGGCCCTTGCAGAAAGGCAGGCTCAGGCCCAGCTGGCTTTAGCCGAAAGGGAAGCTGAGGCTAAGAGAGCCGAAGCCCAGGCCCAGCTTGCCCTGGCCCGTGAGGAAGCCGAAGCTAAGAGAGCGGAGGCCCTGGCCCAGCAGGCACTTGCAGAAAGGCAGGCTCAGGCCCAGCTCGCCCTGGCCCGTGAGGAAGCCGAAGCTAAGAGAGCGGAGGCCCAGGCCCAGCTCGCCCTGGCCCGTGAGGAAGCTGAGGCTAAGAGAGCCGAAGCCCACGCCCAGGCCGAAGCTGCCCAAAAGGCTAAAATAAAACGCTTCGAGTACTTGCAATCGCAATTTCTGCGTCAAATGCAGATTATGCGAGAGTACGAAATCGAAGATCTCACTACGCTTCATGAGGCGCGCATTCGCCGCTCTGAATTCGTAGAGATCTTCAAGGCCTATAAGTCAGATTATGCTCAGGTGGCCATTGACGAGGCCTACCAGGATCATGAATTCGACTTTCACGCAGTGGAATCTGATTATTATAAAGTCATCAGTTTCTTTGACTCCATGATAGCTGAAAAGAAACAGCTATATGAACCCGAGCAGGCGCAGACTGCCAGTCAGCGCTCCTCGCTCGACCCTGTCACGCCGTTGTGACCGAAACTCCCCGAAATCCGTCTTCCTCAGTTCAATGGGAACCCCTCTGAGTGGATCGAGTTTCGTGACACTTTCTTGTCGTTGGTAATTCAACACAGGCACATTTCGGACATGGACAAGTATCAGTACTTGAAGTCCTGCCTGTCATCAGAGGTTAGTACGGTCATTCAGAATATTCCTGTCTCTGCTGCGACCTTCCAGGTGGCGTGGCAGACTTTGATTGATAGGTTTGATAACGACCGGCTAATCGCCAACACCCATCTGGACAATCTCTTCTCTCCCCCTCAGATTGAGAGGTATTCTGCAGAATCCCTGCAGAAATACCTGGATCATTTTATAAGCACGGTACATGCACTGAATTCCCTTAATACAGAAGTGGAGTTGTCAGATCTGATTATTACCAGAATTATCATCGACAAGCTTCCGATGAACCTCATCAGAGAATGGGAGTCATCTGTCAAAATAGGGAAGCTCCCTACTCTCAAGGAGTTATTTGTCTTCTTGGAAAGCCGAGTTCGCATACTGCAGATGACTGATGCTGCCACGAAAAGTCAGGTTGCTAAGTCAGTTCCGAGCTCTCCGGCTCCTTCCAAGTCAAAGTCTTCTTCTTCGAGGCCTAAATGTCTCTGTTGTCGTACTGCTGTGCATGACCTGTTTTCATGCAGCGACTTCAGGAGCATGACTTTCGCTCAAAGAGACCAGTTTGTTAGAGACCGCAAACTGTGTCGCGTATGCCTGTATAGTCAAGGGCATGCCAACAATTGTAGGACTTTTCAGTGCAGGAGATGTGCTGGGAGACATAGCACATTCCTCCATGACCCGACTAGCGATAGTCACCAGGCTGCCAACACTGCAGGTGTTATGGCTTCTAGTCAGACCCAGCAGCGCTGCTTGCTTCCTACTGCTACTGTCCGCATCCTGGACTCAGACGGCTCGCCTGTTGAGGCCACAGCCCTCCTGGATAGCGGTTCAGACTGCAATCTTATTAGCAACAGGCTGTTTAGGCGTCTTGGACTAGCTCCTCATGCGCAGCGGACTACGCTAGCGGGAATTTTGTCCACTAATGTTAGCACACATAAGCTAACCAGCATCACGATTCAGTCGCGAGTGACTTCATGGCGCTACAATGCACAGGCCATTGTCGTTCCGGAGATTTCGGAGAAAAGGTTCCCGAGCTCTTTCATTGAGACGAAGGAATGGAACATTCCTCCGAATCTTCCCTTGGCTGACCCATTCTTTAGTCGTCCTAAGTGTGTCGATCTACTTCTTGGAGTGGAGATTTGTGCCCAAGTGGTGTGTCCAGGGCAAATTTCCACCTGTGAGTTACCTACGATTCAGAACTCGCACCTTGGTTGGTACTTCGCCGGAAAACTGCCCTCTGCGCCTTTCCCTTCACAGCGTTGCCATACTTCCAATGGTCATCGACGCCGATCCACGGCTAAGCGTTATCTTGAAGCAAGCCCCAATGAGCCTGAATGCTCGGAGGCTATGTCTGTCAATTACTCAGCCTTCCTAACTGCTGACCAGTTAGTGAGTAACCAGCTTTCCCGGTTCTGGGAGTTAGAACGAGTGTCTAACTCAGCCCCCTTCCCTGACGAGTCAGTTTGTGAACAGCATTTTGCTGCCAATACTCAGCGTGACTCCGATGGGCGATACATTGATAAGTTGCCCTTTGTATCGGCTCCAGAATCCCATTCACCTTCTAAACTTAAGACTTTCGTGGCTAACAGAGTCGCGGACGTCCAAGAATTCACTGCCATTGGCTCTTGGTCGCATGTGTCATCTAAGGACAATCCCGCTGATCTCATCTCTAGGGGAGCCACCCCTTCTGACCTACTTAACAACTCTCTGTGGTGGTCAGGCCCTTCTTGGCTTACTGCCGACTCCACTCAGTGGCCCAGTTTGCCCACTGAGCTCGAGTCTTCGTCTCTCCCAGAGGTGAAGATAGCAGCGCTAGTCACTATCGAAACCTCTAGCTTAAGCCCATGGCTGACTAAGTTTTCGCATTTGAAAACAATCAGGGTCATGGCTTATGTGCGACGTTTCATTAATAATTACTTGAAACTCAAGTCACCTATCAATGGCCCTTTGTTGCCGTCAGAGCTTACTGAAGCTTTGCATTCTTGCATTAGAATCATTCAAAGGAATGCTTTCAGAAAGGAAATTCAAGCATTGTCTTCCTCGCAAGATTTGCCTTCTTCTAGTAAGATCCGGCAACTATGCCCCTTTATTCAGGATAACATCCTGCGTGTAGGTGGACGTCTAAGTCGGTCCAACCTACCCTTTGACAACAAGCATCAGATATTACTTCCTGCAGAGCATGCTTTCACCAGGCAGTTAGTTCTCCATGTGCACTTGCATCTAGGTCATGCAGGACCTCAGCTAGTCATCTCGCACTTGCGAGAGTCGTATTGGATCCCTTGCATTCGCAAGCTGGTTCGCAGTGTACGGAGGCGCTGTAGTGTTTGCTTCCGCTTTGGGGCTCAGGCTTTTCAGCAAAAGATGGCTGATCTGCCTCCTGAGAGAGTAAATCCGCTCCCTCCTTTCACAAACTCTAGTGTGGACTACGCCGGTCCATTCTCTCTCAAGTTTGGTGGCCCGCGGTCCAAGGTGACTACTAAAGCCTACGTTGCTATTTTTGTCTGCATGTCCACGAAAGCCGTACACGTTGAGCTAGTGACTTCGCTCACCTCACGTGCCTTCCTGGCGGCATTGTCAAGGTTCACAAGTCGTCGTGGAATTCCAAGTTCAATCACTTGTGATAATGGTAGAAACTTTGTCGGAGCTCACGCCGACCTGCAGAACCTCTCTAGGCTTTTGATGTCATCAGAACATCACTCCGCAGTGCAAGACGCCACTGCGCATTTGAACATTCATTGGCGTTTCTTGCCTCCTCACTCTCCACACATGGGAGGACTTCATGAGGCGGCAGTACGCTCTTTGAAGTTCCACTTGAAGAGGATGTCCTCGTCCTGTAAGTACACTTACGAGGAAATGTCTACTGTTCTCACACAAATTGAGTCATTCTTGAATTCACGTCCTTTGATGTCGTTATCTGAGGACGTGGATGACTTTGGATATTTGTCTCCCGGCCACTTTCTTATTGGCAAGCCCATTGTGTCGGTGCCCAGTCCTGACCTCTCTGGTGGGTACAGCCTGCGTTCCCGTTGGAACCATCTTCAGCAGATGGTCACTTGCATTTGGAAGAAGTGGTCCGTGCATTATCTCCACACGCTACAGCGTCGTGCAAGGTGGCACAAGGTACTGCCAGACGTTCCTTTGGGTACCCCTGTACTGGTTCTCGAGGACAATGTACCTCCTCATAGGTGGGTGCTTGGTCTGGTGCACCAAGTACACCCAGGCCCAGACGGCCTTGTCAGAGTTGTCACTGTGCGCACTGTCTCAGGCACTTATAAGAGGCCCCTCATCAAGTTGGCTCCTCTGCCTGTCAGTGAAGAAGGACAGTGACACCTGTTTTATTCAGAGTGCTGATGCCGGACGCATCCCACTCCACCGATTTTGACTTTCTTGCGACTTGATAGTTGTTTTGGCCTCGAATCCTTGTATTCACGAATTTGCTTGACGTCACATTCTGTTAGATAATTTCACGAGCGAAATTATCGCGGGCAATATGTTCCGTCTGGCATTCGTGTCTGGCCGGATTTGAGGCATTAGCTGGTTTCGCGAGGTCATTCGCCGTGTTGCTATGGCAACAGGCTTGTGACTTCGCTTGTTTTATTTTCTTGTTTGTGTCTTCAATATAATTTTAAATATGTTTACTTATCTGTTTGTTCTTTCTCCCATCAATTCTCATAAGAAATAACATTTGACTGTCGCATCTTTCATTTTTTGGATAGTCATGTTATAATCTCCAACCCAAAGTTTCAGTCTGATTATTTTTTAGTATATTTTATTCATAATTTTGTGTTTTTAAAGAAACAATTCAGTTTTGAAGTAATGCTATTAATTCTCTTATTTATGTTTTAGTATTTTAATGTAACTTAATTGATTTATTTCCAAGATTAATTATTTATTGTTTTTCTTGGCCATTGGGATTCTTGCTTTACGTCACATGTCGTGACGTCTGTCATTCTTTTTTTTCATTCTTATTCTCTCGTTCGAAGCTTTCGCCAGGCTAGTTTTCGATTCAGAATTCTGAATCTAGTTATTATTGTCGAGCTGGGAATTTGAAGTTTCCCAGCCCTAGTTATTGCAGAGACGCAATTTAATACGTTCTTCAAAGTAATTTATTTGTGATTCAATTACAAATGTGTGAAGCCAAGTTTTTTACTTCCCTGATCAAACCGTATGGACTTGAATGCGTAACTCATTAAGTAAAAGGATTTACTGTAAGTACTGCTGTGAAGTGAATATTTCAGAGTGCTTAATTTTAGTTGCAGTGTCGAAGCAACATTTAAAGGTTCTTATTCTCGGTCGAAGCAGCAAGTCGACCTTAAAATAATTTGCTGAAAGTGTGCATTCACTTCAAGAATAGTGAAATTCTTTCTCAGTCGTCCGAGCAAGCGCGACTATAAAAATTTCTCTGCTCTGGTCCTCCGAGCTATTCATCAGTCTTATAAGGCAAGCATGCCTTATTTTCCAGAAGGAGCTTACTAAGTCGTCTCCCCTTGACTTCATCAACATTTCATCTTCTTCGGCACCGCTAGGAAGAGGAATTTATTTGTAAAGCAAGATACAAAATTCCATCTTGTATTTAAAAGGGTCTGCTTATCATTTTGTCCATTGTGCTCTTTGTATCTTTCAAGGGGCTCAATAAATATGTTTTAAATTTGACTTAGTGTAGCATCCTTCAAACCGGAGAGGTTTCCCCGTGTCCCTATTTCGCCTGCGAGCTACCGTGGGAGCGGGAACACATATATGACCTAAAAATTCTAGGAATATGTTCTGTAGTATAACAATGTGCCTTATAAAATATGTTTTCTTCCCTTCTTTTATAAGTTACTTGGTTATGTAAACTAATAAAGTGAAGACCAGAAAAGGAAAAAGGACAAACTAAAATTTAATGAACTTCAAGACGTGTATATTTTATTCAAAGTACAGAATGCTGGAGAATTTTCACTAACTTCTTTAAACAGTGTCTGTTATCAGACATAAGTTGCAATTTACAATGAAAATCACGTACAAATTTTCAAATGAAAACGGTTGCCTATTATCAGCTAACAAAGCTTTTGTACGTAGAAAGGCTTTATATTTTTGATACAATGAAAGCAAATTTAAACTAAATAGTATCACTTGACTCTAGCTCTGGATTAGGAATACAAAAATTATCTCTCAACAAAGCATTTTTCTTCCTTTCACGTTAATTAAACAAGCTTCACTTCAGACTTCAAGATGATTCAATTACACAATGAGAAATAAAATCAAAAGTTTAGAGGTAACTGTCCTCATGGTGGGTGCTCGTGGAACTATACCCTCAATTTTTTTTACAAAATTTTGGAATGTATTTGACCTGCCAAAATCAGAGATCAAACTGCTAGTTGTTATGACATTTAGGCCTGTGTACAATTTTATCTACCACTTTATAAGAAGAACATTTTGTTTATTGTTTTTGTTAAAGGTAATTAACTAGAGTACGTTTCAATGGTGATAATAAGAATGCTCAGGATATCATTATTCAAGTATGAATGAAAATATATAACCGATTGAAGTCTGAAGGAATTAATATTTTAAAATATATTTGATAATGGAAAAGGTAAATCTACACTTTTAAACTCTTACAAGTAAATATTCAAACTCCTACTGGCAACTTATAGGATAATTGTAATATATTCTATGAATTAAAAGTAAGAGCCTTTAGTCAGGTTTGATCTCACGACCCCTCGTATACAAGACTACTATCCTGTCATTGAGCTACAGATACTACTTATCATTTTGCTCTACAACTTCTCTTTCCAGTGATAGCTCCCAGACCAATTTGTGTCTATTTAGTGAAAACAGCCTGTTCAATAGTTTGTGTTTTGTTTTGCAGTGTTGGTGTTATCAAAATTCAGGAACAAAACAAAAAATAGACTAGTCCATTTGGTGGAAAATCGCCTTTACACAAGAGACACCAAAGGAACAACACAAGAGGCAGAAGGAAAGAAAATTAACTCTTTGATTTTTAATTCACATATAACCAAGATACTGTGGAATTAATATTTTCATGTTCATGTTCTCAAAAGTGTGTGGAAGTGTTGGTAATATATATGCGCTTTTTGTTAAACAGCATTTTTAGGTAGATTTTCGAAGAAAAATCTACCTATTGCAATGGATACCACTTTATGATTTTCGAAAAATTCTTTCATATCTTTACGTTTCATGCTCCCCTAAGTACGAAACCACCGCCCGTTCAAAAAAAAATGTTGTGATATTTATATATATATATATATCTTTACACGATAGCGGACGTAATTTTGAAGATATTTGAACCAAATTTTATTATGTTATTTCTAGGCCCAATAGTTCGGACAAGTTCGTTAATGGGCAAAATTGGCCCAAGGGGGTGGTCGGGGGAGGGGGTTGAAATTTTTAAAAATGTATATCTCGGCCCCTATGAAGTATAGAGGGAAACTTTGTTTGAATAAATTAGAGTACTCCCTATGGAGTTTACAGTGACACCAACGATTCGGGGGTTCGAGTGAGGGTGGGGGTGGGGGATGAAAATTTGAAACTTTTGAAACCACGTCTTGTGGGGTATCGTTGAAAAGCTCTTGATGAGTACTCTACAAATCAATAAATAGTTTCTTGATAGCTCTCATATTACGCGAGATTTTAATGTTTGAAAATAATAACACTTAAAAGAATTATTATAATATCATAATTTTGTCTTGTTTAGCGGCTTTGCTAATTTTATTCATTGCTGATCTTGCGCACGGCCTCCCAGAATATTATATCCTATTCTTGTTGTCAAAACAAATGATTGTAGGCTCTTCCTCTTTACCGAATTCAGTTCTTATTACTGCAGGTTTACCATGCCAAGGCTAAAGAAGAAGAGTGCTATGCAGCGACAATAAATTAAACCAAAAGCACTTCGAAATCTACCTCCGCCTGTAGGCCTGCCTAAAGGGATTTTTTACTACTTCAAATACCTCTGCCCAAAAAACTGTACACGATAGAGCAATTTTGTTGGCATATTTGGATTCAGAAGAATCAAATCCATATAGTTCACAACAAATTTTAGCAGGGAGGGAAAAATTATATTTTTGCCTACCAATGTAATTAGGGGCACGATTTTATGGTGAATAAAACTTGTGAATTTTAGTACAAAAAGTAGGCTCAAAGCGGGATAAAAGCAATGAAATAAAATGCCAAATATTTCTGCACTAATTTAAATTTCAAATACTTTTTTAGCCTGTTCACTGAAATAACAAGTAAGCATGGTTTCATGCTGTAAGATACCTCTTCACCCTTAGAAGGATGGGTAACCAGCTAGTTACACAATAAATTATTACATTATGCTAGTGTTTTTTATCTTACAAAGAGTTTCCTGAATTTTTTAAGTGTTTAATAAGGCCATATTATTGTTGTATAGGAATGAACTGAATTCAGAAAACAGAGTTCACTCATATTGGTAACTGTGTAATTCAAATGTATAGATAATTTGAATTCTTTGTTTTTGGTCCATTCAAGTTTGAATAATCTATATTTTATTGGATTTTTTAATCCTGTCTTAAGAACCGAATATAATTTTTTACAACTTACTTTCCTTCTTGTTTAATATTTCTGCCTGTAATATAGGATAGTAAAATATGTAGGATATTAAAGGAATGTTATTAATTTCAGCAGTTTAACAGGATCAAGCTTTTTTTTTCTTTCTTTTCTTTCTTTCTTTTTCATATACAAAATTTACTATCAAAAGGTTAAAGATTTATCAATTTATAATATTTTATTTTGTTCACGGACAAAGTTCACTTCAATGTTCACAAATAATGGTCTTTTCAATCCACTTCATTAAAAACAAAAACCAAGAAATATATTTTAAAAAATTTAAGCAAAATAAAATTTAAAAAAATATCACTAAATAAGTATCTTGAGAGGTATCTCTCTTTCATTTCAAGATGGAAGTGTTTAATTGTTTAAACCACCTTAATTAACATGTCTGAGATAAACAATGTGATCATGCTTCACATCCTCAATGTCTTGACAATAGTACAGCACAGATCCAGCAAGCCAATGTACTCATTGCCTCCATCTTGCATCCGAAAGTTGGACACCTACGGGTTAAAAATTCAATGTTAATTAAACAACTTAACTCTGACTGTGCAGAAATAGTGTGGATTTGCTATGTGAAGAGGAATTATTTGTGCGGATTAGCTATGTGAAGAGGAATTAATTGTGTGGAATGGCTATGTTAAGAGGAATTAATTGTGCATATTAGCTATGCGAAGAGGAATTAATTGTGTGGATTAGCTATGTGAAAAGGAATTAATTGTGAGGATTAGCTATGTGAAAAGGAATTAATTGTGGAGATTAGCTATGTTAAGAGGAATTAATTGTGTGGATTAGCTATGCAAAGAGGAATTAAATGTGCGGAGTAGGTATGATAAGAGGAATTAATTGTGTGGATTAGCTATG
This sequence comes from Ectobius pallidus, assembly GCA_964059195.1. Taxonomy (NCBI): domain Eukaryota; kingdom Metazoa; phylum Arthropoda; class Insecta; order Blattodea; family Ectobiidae; genus Ectobius; species Ectobius pallidus. Next base: position 82,200,269 of record CAXKWD010000005.1, read on the forward strand.
TTAAGAAGAATTAAAATTATATTCAATCATTTTTTTCTCTCTTCTCTTCTTTCAAAACATCTTCAGAATTTATTACTATCAATTTTTTAATACTCATACCACCTCGCTCACAAACTACATAACTCTTTTATCTAAAGACTACCTTGCCCAAATTTTCATTTCACTGATATTTTAGATTAGAATTACATTACAGGCAGATCAAGTAGATATAAGAGTTTAGACTTACTCTTAAATGTAAAGCTCTTTTAAATGAACAATCAATGTAAGAGAAAGATTCACATTCATGTCTTATCAATAGGATGCACAGAACCTGCAATAAGTTTTTGCTACTAACACAATGAAGTTTGCTTACCGCCAGTTTGTCACAGATGACTGCTTTCTGCTTATCTGTCAAGTTAGAGTCGAATACAATCCTTTCATGAAGCTGCTCTACAAGCTGTAAAACAATAGAAAACAAATACTTAATCACGAAGAGTTCGCAATATTTTATTATTTTTTAAATTCCATTTATGCTACCCTGTTAAGGAAGGAAGGGGATTAAATATTGGCCAATTGTAATAAAAAGGTGGGTTTACTAGAATCCCCACCATTACTTAAACCTAGTCAAAACCTGTCTTAAACACTTTCATTTCCCCCAACTTATTTATCCATTTCAGAACAGTGACATACATAAAATACCCTCTACATTCCTTTGCGATATTGATAAGAATATCAGAAGTTGGTTGAAGGAAATCCTGCAATTGCCAGCCGACATCCCCAATAGTATTTTATAGTTGTCCTGGGTGGCGCAGATATTATAGCGCTGGTTTTCTGTGCCCAAGGTTCAGGTTCGATCCTGGCCCAGGTCTATGGCATTTATGTGACAGACCCATGTCTGTAGATTTACAGGCATGTAACTTCTGCGAGACAAAATTCCGGCATACTGGCCTAAGTTGCAGTACATCCCAGTTTTTAAATAACTATAAAAACAAACAAACAAATAATAGTATTTTATAATCGGCCAAGAAATTCAAGGGTTTAGGACTTCTTAGAGCAACATGGGAGGCAAAAATATTAATTCCTATAATGTTCTATGAAAATCTTCTGTTTATGTGCCGTATTCAAAACCCATGATTTAATAGATGAAACCACCAAGAGTCTAGGATTTCTTCAGAAAACATCTAATGATAATATTCTTCATAAACATAGCGGATTACCAGATGCAAGAAAAATATGACAAATATTATAAAACACAAAATGTCAGCTTGGTTATCTTTACCTCATAAAAGTATTGGAGCAGAATTATATAATACACTCCCACTAATAAATGGATAAAACATCACAGTCCTACCTGCAGTGAATGGTGTGAACCTACTAAAATGACATTTAATGTTTCTGCAGTTCAAGCTACTCCAGGTAGATCCCAGGGCGGTAACCTAAATGTCACTGTTCACAGAGAAGCCACGAAGATTTGCCGCACTGACCTTGAACACCTGTTTATTTTAACGCACTAATATTTATCTTCAGCTTTTCAATTTCTCAAATTTTCCCAGATATTTTAACAAATTCACTGACTTTTCCCAGATTTTCCCGACCATACGAAATTCCCGGCTTTTCCCGACCAATGGACACCCTGGATATTATATCAACATTATCTGGAGTAATTACAGAAAATACTACAATTACAGAATATGAAGTTCATAAATAAAGAATTTGAAAGTATCAGATTGGCCATGAAAGAGATTAATCATAGCTTTATTAAAGTCAAGAAAGTCCATGAATTGGTGGGTAATGTGAAGAAGTGCAGCAGTATTTAAGAAGAAATACCTTAGAAATTCATGGTGTACCAGAAACTAAAGAGGAAGATGTGTACAAGATAGTGGAGAATTTGGGTCAAGCACTGAATGTTGAAATCCCAAAGACAACAATCGACATTGCTCACAGTATACCATCACACAATGTAGACATGCCAAAGCCCCTTATTGCTAACAAGGGAACCGTAAGAGGTGTCTTGTCGAAATCTATTAATGTCTTCATTATAGATAGACACACGAAAAAAATTATCTGCTCATATGAACTGTAAGTGGGTGAAAACATGTTTGTATTGTCCCATAAAGAATCAATGGCAGGCACTTGTACAACTCGCTTGAGTAGCCCACAGGCTGGGGAACATGAACGACAACGAGTGTAGGGGTATGAGGTAGAGGAAGAAGCTAAGTCGTTACTTGTTAAATGTGACAGTTCATGTGATAGTGATGCCATTTCCACATTATGAAACTATTTAATCTGCTTAAACATGAGGGGTTGGTTATGATTGTTAGTGTGTGTGTGTGGCTGTTATAGACCAGAAGTGTGACCACTCAATTTACACGATTAAAACAAAGATGTTTTGCCATGCACAACACTAACACTTCAAACAACCTGTTCGCAATGTTAACATTTCTTGTCCAGACAAAACTCTTTAGGTTTTAAGAACTTGGACTACCATGTTACATATTGCACTCATCATTATAGGCCAAAGTAAAATAGTATTAATAATATTAATTGAACCAAATTAAACAGCCCACGGGATTCATTTTGCTAATCCTAAACTCTTCAACAGGTACTAATTACTTCATGAGACCTACTGGAATACAAATGTATGCATCAGAGGAGGGTATTAATCATTATTATAGTGTCATTCACTCCCTTATGTTGAGAATAATGTAAAAACATATGTTGGTAACAACTGTTTCTTATGTTGGTACACTGTAACCTAGTGAAGTGAACACGATGAGAGTATCAACAAGGCAGTGACTGGATGGACACGAAAGGAAGTGTTAGTCACTCTGTGTCTCTCTGCAATAACTGTGTAATATTCGAGTAGTTAGCACTAAAGAACAATAACAAAATATCAATAAAAAAATAGCCCAGGGCACCCAGAGCAACCAGAACGCCCAGAAGAATTCCAGAGGAGATTCTGAAACAAAAGTGAAGTTAGTGCAAAATCTGTGTTGTTTTTTCTCTTCGGGTATACCAGTGCTTACAAGAACAAGATGGCGTCCAAGGACAATGAGACAGAAGCCATTACGAAGCTGAAGAACTCGGCAACGTTTCCTTTGTGGGAGAAGGAAATGAATATTCTCTTTTTGGCAAAGAAACTGAAGAACATTCTTAATGGCAAGGAAAAGAAACCTACCGACGATGAAGATCAGAAGTTAGATGATTGGGAGTCAAAAGACGCTCTAGCTCAATTATACATTCTGAGAACCATTGATCTTACAGTGAAGTCCCATATCTTGGCATGTGATTCCTCCTATGAGATGTTCAAGACCTTGTGTGATGTCTACAAAAATGACACTGAACAACAAAAGAATCAACTCATGAGTGAATTTTTCAGTTTTAAATATAACAAGTCGGAAAATATGGTGACAAATATTTCAGCCCTTTAGAATATAGCTTTTCGTTTGAATGGTCTGGATGTTGATATTGACAAAGATATGATAATGATCAGACTGATTCTGGCATTACCAGAAGAATAAAGTCATTTTTCCAGTGCTTGGGATTCTACACCCAAAGCAGAACAAAAAATTGAAAATCTAAAATCAAGATTACTCGTGGAAGAGGAAAAGATTAAGGGCACACAAGAAGAACTCAAAGTGACCTTTAAAGCTACTTGTAATTACAGTAACAATTGCAAAGGTAAACAACAAAATAATTCAAATTACAAGAATAACAATTTGAAGGGTTTCAAATGTGGTGGTTCTCATTACATCAGTTCTTGTTCTCAAAAACAAGAAAGACAAAATCAAGACAACAAGAATCAAAAAGCTCCAAGTTGTAACACCTGCTCCAACACACACACAATGGAGAATGTTACTTCAAAAATGGTCCCCTGCCATTATGTCCCTGGTGTAAGAAGAGAACTCATCCATCCTCAAAATGCAGATTTCATCCTGGCAACTTTTCACAAGGAAGAAATAATGGAAATTTTAACAGCAACCAGAATAACAATAATAACAGTCATAAAGCTACCTTTTTTGTGGAAAGTCCTATGTCTGAAAAAGTAAATTCACATGGTGAAGTTGACTCTGTTTTTGTTGTTGACAGTGGATGTAATTCTCACCTTACCAAAGAGAAGAAATTATTGTCCGACACCAAGAGGATAGAAAAACAAACAATTAATGTGGCCAAAAAAGGACAACAACTGCAAGCTGATCTACAGGGTAACAAAGACTCAAAAAAGTGCTGCTGACCAATGTTACATTTGTTCGAGACTTGAGCAAGAATCTTATGTCTGTAAATGTAATCACAGAAAAAGGTGGTGTTGTGTTATTTGACAAAGATAAAGTAAAAGTTTATATCAAAATGTACAAAACATGGAAATTAAAGGTGTCTTGTCACTTGAAGGAAAGAAGAATAAAATTGGACTTGATGAAGTGGATATTAAAACAATGATGATAATAATAATCAAGAAGCTTTAGTGACTCAGGCATCTGAATGGCACAAGAAGAATTAATTTTAAAGATCTCAAGAAAATTCCAACTTTGTGTAACGGAGTGACAAAATCAATTAAAAATTGTAACACTGACACATTTTGTGAGTCATGTGTTATTGCCAAACAAACAAGAAAACCTTTCAACACAATTCGACAAAGAGCTACAAGACCTCTCCAATTGCTTCACACAGATGTTTGTGGAAAAATTGATCCACCCACTGACAGAAGCTGAAGCACATTTCAATAATATGAGAGTTGATAATGGTGGCGAGTACTGCAGCAATAATCTCAAGAATTGGTGCAAAGAAAGAGGGATTGTCTTGGATTATACTGTCCCACACAGTCCACAATTAAATGGCAAGTCTGAACGCCTAAATCTCACAGTTATGAATAAAGTGAGAGCCATGCTGCATGATAGCAAAGTGAGTAATAAAATTTCGGGTTTCGCTGCAGAAACAGCAGTGTATTTATTAAACAGAAGCCCGTCATCAACTACTAATGTCACCCCAGCTGAAATGTGGTATAACAAGAAACCAGATCTGTCAAGACTGTTGGTTTTTGGGTCTGTGGTGTACACAAAAGTTTTAGGTCCGCTCAAGAAATTGGCAGACAGAGGTCAAAAAGGTATATTTGTAGGCTACTCTGATAATGGCTACAGGATTTGGAATCCAAAGAAGAGAGAAATCTATATTTCAAGAGATGTACATGCAACAGACATCTTTGAAGCAGAACACCAAGATGCTGAATTCTCAAGAGCTAATATCAAAATTTTTGACCTGGATGTAAATGATGAAAAACAGCAAGAAAATCAAGAAAGACAAGAAGAAATTACAATCGAAGATGATGACAGCTCGAGTGAAGATGAAGATAATCCTGAGATTCGTCAAAGAACACAGTGTGAAAGAAGAATGCCAGCCAGATATCAAGACTATGTGCTGTATGCTTTGAATACATGTGCTTTGAATACTTTCACATATGAAGAGTGCATGAAAAGCCATGATAAAAGCAAATGGAATGCAGCTCTCAAAGAAGAAAGAGAAAATCTCATAAGAAATGATACATGGGATATTGTTGATAAAAAGGAGGCTGCTGCTGAAAGACAATAGACAACACAAAGCAAGATTAGTTGCACGTGGTTGTCAACAGAAAGAATATTTGGACTTTGAATATACTTTTAGCTCAGTTGTTCAATCCAATTCTCTGAGGGTGTTGCTGGCTGTAGCAGCATCTGAAAATCTCAACATAAATACATTTGACATCAAGTCAGCATTCCTGTATGGTGAACTTCATGATGAGATATACATGCATCTACCAGAAGACTTGAAGATACCAGGAAAGATATGCAGACTGAAAAAAGCCATCCATGGACTCAAACAGGCGCCCCAGCAATGGTTTAAACGCCTAACTGATTTTTTGAAATCTAAAGGTCTGATTCAACTACAAACTGATCAATGTGTTAAAAAGTTTATGTTCTAAAGTGTTGTTACTTAATGAATGACCAATGTTAAGTATTAAATTGTATTTCTTTAATGATTCATTATGTAAGTGTATTTTTTAAATATTTTTGGGTTTTTACATTAAGGGGGTGTGTTGAGAATAATGTAAAGACATATGTTGGTAACAACTGTTTCTTATGTTGGTACACTTTAACCTAGTGAACAAGGCAGTGACTGGATGGACACGAAAGGAAGTGTTAGTTATTCTGTGTCTCTCTGCAATAAATGTGTAATATTCGAGTAGTTAGCACTAAAGAACAATAACCAAAATATCAATAAAAATAGCACCTTAGTCATAAGTAAAATGAGAGATAAGACAAACTAAGGCCTACTTGGAAAGCGGGAATGGTGCTATGCAGCACTGTGACAGCCGTCGACTCGCAGTATGTAGCGGAGGCTCCACTATCCGCTCCCACCAACAGCTTTGTGAGGTTACTCAATATTTCGAATTTTCAAAATTCGCAATTAATTTTCACCCCCTTAAAGTTTATATGAGCAGGTAATTTTTTGTATATGTCTATCTGCAATGAAGACCTACTGAAATGCAAAATTTGAGGATAGATTTCAACATGACAACCTGTACAGTTTTGTGAGTTTTGTAAGGGAGCATTCACACCGAAGTAGCACAGCATGCGAATCGCATTACCTGAATGCAGGCTGCACGCTACTCATTTTAAATCCAAAATAAACAAATTAAAGTCTTCACACTGAAATAGCTTGGCAATAATGTATCTCAAGGAGTGCGACATTCATTTCTCCAGATAGATTTGGATTTATTTTATGTGATGCTATTCGGGAAATGCCTGAGTTCTGATGCCTTTTCAACTGTTTTTAATTGTTAAGAAAATTCAGAGCGTATTTGCTTGGCATAACTGTATCTAGATTATTGCAAAATTGGCACAAAAACTACTGGGAATTGAGCAATTCAACATAGAATTCTTACAGACTGTGGAATGTATCCATGCCTGTAAGATGTGTCAATGAAAGAGTACAGCAATCAAAACAAACAGGAAAAAGCCTGGATTAAAATTGCTGAAACTTTTTCATCTACAGGTAAATTACATAATTTTAATTTACTAAGATAGTTTTTTTTTCCCCTTCTTCTTCTTCATCTTCTCCAATTGGTCAAGCAAAAACACAGACTTTAAACTGTAGATCGCATATGCTACTTCAGAATGAATGCAAAACTGTTGAGATAAGCTACTCGATATGCAGCCTGCATCCAGGTAAAGCGACTCACATGCTATGCTACTTCAGTGTGATTGCTCATTAAGAGATGGAAGAAAGATAGAACATTAAAAGTGAAAAACAACAGAGTGATTTGACTTCAAATGAGCTTGGTCAACAAAAACATCCAAGACAAATAATAAATGAAAGTCTCACTTTGTCTACTAAAATTCTATATAATTGGCTTCTATGGAACCCATGTAACATTCTATATGCACAATAGAATAGAATAAAATGCGGGAAATTCAAATTCTCACACCCGGCTAAATCCTTTAACACACAGATAATCCGCAAACTGGATAATCAAGAGTTTACTGAATTAACATAACATAGGTTTATTTCATCTTCATACAACAGGGACTTTGGTTACATTTCTGTTTTACCAATCAGTCCCTTGATTACTACACAAACATTCTATAACAATTTCTATCTATTATTTAAACAACACCCAAGTATGCTATATATTATTTCCTACTTCACTTGAATTTCTACTGCTACTATCTTCTATTTTATTAAACCATTTGCTTTTAACCGTGCAATTAAAAATTTCCCCATTCTTTTCAATAAATCCCTATTTTTTGTTATGCAAAGCTTCTTATATGCTACCCCTTTATTAATTTTTAGTAATTTATAACCAATTAAATTTACCCTCCACCTCTCAGTTTCCTTACATTCTAAAATCATATGTTTTGCATCCTCTTCCTCGTTACATAATGGGCATATTCCCCTAGGTACCGATCCTCTCAAGTTTTTCAGTCTCCAGATTCCTAGTCTCCACCAGGCCAAACTGGATCTTTCCTCCCAATTACATGAAAATAGATAAGCTTCCATACCCCATTCCGATTTCATCTCTGCATAACATTGTAATGATTTAAAATTCCTCATTTCTGAAAACATTTCCTGCCTAGCAATATCATTACACTTTTTTTTTTATTAATTTGCATATAATCTGTATATTCCATGAACCCATTCTATTCCATATCCAATTTAATCCTATACAGTTTATATTCTCTTCTAAACTTTTCCACCAATTATTCACAACCTTTGTATTTTGTAAAAATTTTAAACAATCCTTCTCAAAACTATCCTCTGGCTTTGACAAAATATGATGAATAAATTTAATTTTTGAGTTTACTGAATTTGTAATTGAATATATGATTTCTCAATTATATAATATTCTTAGGAAGCTGATCATTTTAAAAAATAACATTTTAAACAAGTTTAATAAATGTGAGTAACAAATTTTTCTTACCTGTGTGATACAGTAGCCATCTTGCATCAGCCTATCCAAATAATCTGTTAGTTTCCCATAGTCATTTTCTCGACACACTTCCATTATTCCATTTATCCACTCCATGGGCACAACCTACAAGCACAGGTTTAATGAAAACTTTCCTTAAATTCTACAATAAGCTTACAAAGTCAAGAGCACATTATCCTTAGAATAAAATTAAAGAATATGAAACAGTAGAACTTGGTTACAGTAGCATCCAAGGGATAAGGAAAATCGTGTTGTTATAAGCAAGTATCACTATAAAAATAATAAAATCACGTAAACTGATGTAACAAAGTAATATGCAGAAAATAAGTTTTTTTTTAATCAAGTTAAGCTCCAGATCGATTCATTAAGCAGGGAAGAACAAAGGTCTAAAGTTTGATACTTAACCTTAATTCATACTTGTATACACTGATATAAGGCATTCTTAAAATATGTCAACATTTCACAAAATGCACTGGCAAAGAACTCCGCTTAATGTATGTAGGCCTAATTATTTCACAGTAAGATACCTTCTGTATATAACAGTATTCATGTAGTACTCATTTCAACTTGATCAACAAAATAAACATCTGACTAGCTTGATAATCATATGTGAAGGAATATGTCATAGCTAACTGTATTGCAACTTCCAAAGCCGTATATGAAGAGTGTAAAACAATTTGTCATAAGAACTGATTTGCATTCGATAAATTCTTTCTAATATATATTACCATAAAATAGGCTCTAATTTGGGAATTACTCCGGTACTGGTCAATTGATTTGGTCCAATATAAATAGGCTTTTTCCCATGGATGTTATAAATGTTTATACCAAGTTTCATGAAAACCCGATAAAGCATATTTGAGTTATCATGCATACAGACACACGTACGGATAGGCATTTCCCCATTCCCCACACAATCTTACAAAGTACCATTCTGGCACTTAATAAACAAACAATATATACAATATAAAACATAAAACCACAGAATTCCATATCTATTACAGGTAGTTCAATAACGTCATTAATATTATAAAAGGATGTTCGGAAAGCAGGTATATAAAACCCTTTTAAATATATTTTTTAGTACACACTCTCTAAAACAGCTGCTTATCGGACTGGTAACATGCCAAAAAATTGCATTTTAGCAACCAAGGCCGCTAAAATTGCATAAAAGTGCATTCAAAATGCACTTTTATCTGCCTTGTCCTTTAATGTCGTCATGGCAATCTATAAACAAAACCCAGATGGTATTGACCAGTCACACCAACTTTAACATGGATTTACGCATATAATTGGTCATAAAAAAATCCCTTTAGGCAAGCCTACAGGCTGAGGTAGATTTCAAAGTGCTTTTGGTATAATTTACTGTTGCTACGTAGCACTCTTCTTTAGCCTTGGCATGACAAACCCGCAATAATAACTGCAAAAAAGAGGAAAGAGCACTTTTTCAAACATTCAAATCTCGCCTTATGAGAACTATCAAGAAACTAGTTATTGATTTGTAGAGTACTCATCAAGAGAGATACCCCACAAGACGTAGTTTCAAAAATTTCGAATTTCCATCCCCCCACCCCCACTCGTACCCCCAAAACCCCCGAATCGTTGGTGTCACTGTGAACTCCATGGGAAGTACTGTAATTTATTCAAACGAAGTTTCCCTCTATACTTCATAGGGGCCGAAATATAAATGTTTTAAAATTTCAACCCCCTCCCCCGACCACCCCCTTGGGCCAATTTTGCTCATTAACGAACTTGTCCAAACTATTGGGCCTAGAAATAACATAATAAAATTTGGTTCAAATATCTTCAAAATTACGGCCGCTAGCATGTAAAGATATATATACAAATATCACAAAATTTTTTTTCGAACAGGCGGTGGTTTCGTACCTAGGGAGGCATGAAACGTAAAGATATGAAAGAATTTTTCGAAAATCATGACATGGTATCCATTGCAATAGGTAGATTTTTCTTCGAAATCTACCTAACAACAAATTTAAGCCAACACGTTTCTGTATGATAATCAGAAACTTTACCAGGATTTTTCGCAAAACACGGTAGCCCACTTCATCACATGACAACAAATATAAGCCAACAACTTTTCACATTTTGGTTCACATGAAAAACATCCCTTACCATGGACGCAACAGCATTTAAATGCCATAATATCCCTTCTCATAGTCTACTTCTGCCGTGAAGGTGCTGGCATAATCCAATTCAATGTTTCTGGCTTGGATTGAAATTTCCTCGGTATTATCATTTATATTTTCACAAGCTTTTCATAAATACTAGTTGGTATAGTCCAGTTGTTCATTGGATGGCCAGCCGGCTTCAAAGAGATAAACCATTAAGTCGGTGTTTCTTTATGTTAATTGATCTGACTATATCGGGCTTGGTTTCCACTTTCCAAAACAAAAGCAACATTGCAATATTCTCTCATTATTATCACTGACTTCAGTTCTTCCCTCACTTTAATCAATTCACACATGTTATCGTTTACTGTAACTAGATCTTGCAACCTCGCGTTGACGAGTAGCTGTCATATCTGTCGCAGGACATTCTTAGATTTGAATTGGCTGGGGTAACTAGTTGATCGGTGCGGTAAAATTAAAGAACATGGGTTGAGCTGTCGGCAAACTTTTCCTCCTAACGAAAGGAAGCCGCCTGGCCATGCAATGAATAACCAGAGTATATGCAATATTGTTTACTAACAAGGGACTCATATATTATGCATCTATGCTACCACCACGGTCATTGTTGTTTTATGATTCAGACGGCCATAAGAATATAACTTTAGCAAATGGCTGACTGCCTTTCATTATAATTAATTATATGGTATAAGATTTGAACCCACTAACTGCTCCGGCGTATATATACAGGCCTCTTCCGCCATTTCACCACTTTCCCAGAAGAAGGACTCAGAGATATGGAGTCCGAAAGCTCGGAGTTTATTAAACCATTGACTCGGCTGTCAGCCTGTGAAGAACTTTTATATAATTATATGGTATTTTTGTTTTATTTCATATAATTTATATAGCTTTTACTAAAGAATATTGTATGCACCACGTACGCAAAAACTTTAGCGGACTCATCCAGTATTTCAGCCTCGGCTTTCACCTCGGCCGCTAAACTAGATTCGTCCGCTAAAGTTTTATTTCGCATACTTGATACATAAGTAGCTATTATGATACAATGAGACTCATATGGTAGTTTACTAAACATTGTAATAGCTAAAGTGCAACCAGTTTTTTGATTTTGTCTCTGATAGATAGAGGTGTTTGTTTTTGTTGATTAGCGATAAAACGAAATTATGTATTCTGTTGTCAAGATATATTATCTTGATATATTAAGATGTTTGGTACCATTTGCGGGCAAATGTAAGCCGCGAAATAACGCGAATTTCCAAAATAAAACCACAAACGCCATAATCCGCAAAATAAAACCTATTTTTGGTATTTTTTTCATTTCCCCCTATAAATCGCACAATGCGCGGGACAAAAATAACAGACAGTTCTTTTAAAACTGTTTCGCAAAATAACTGCTTCACGCCAACCAACTTCAGGAAGTAGTCACTGCTTCTGCCCCTGGAACTGTTATTTTGTAACTGCTTCATGCAGCAATCACTGTTTTCTTTTGTAGCTGCTTCTTCTGGCCTTGTCTTAGCACAGAGAAAAATAACACCATGGGGGCAAAACAGAATAACAGGTAGCAGGTTATTTTGAAACTGTTTGGTTTGAGCAGCAGTAACAGTTGAAGCAGTTTCACAAAAAGAACAGTTTTTTTCCACTCCTATATGTGTATCGTTCTGTTCCATTGTGGTAGCCAACAGTCTTTTTAACTAATTGTAGTTATTTTACCCGTTTACCTTTTTGAACAAGTAGCAGACATTTTCTTGTTCTGCTGAACACATGGCATCTTATTTATTTATTTATTTATCTATATTTATTATTATAATAATTTGTCAGGTAGCAATAATAATAATAATAATAATAATAATAATAATAATAATAATAATAATATAATAGTAACAACAATAATCATATATGCATGATGTCCTATGTCTTCAGAGTCTTTAAAAAATAAAAACACAAAACACCACCTTTTGAGTTTTAAAACAACAAATCTTACAAAAAATAAAAACATTTTCAAACACCTCTACTGATAGATGATTGATGTACAAGATGGTTATTAAGTGCCAGTATGGTACTTGATGAGGTTGTGTGGAGGACGGGAAAATGTCTGTCCATCTGTTTGTGTGTCTGTACACGCAATAACTCAGACACGCTTTATCGGATTTTAATCAAATTTGGTATACACATTTATAACGTCCATGGGGTTAAGTCAGACCAAATCGGTTGACTGGTACTGGAAAAATGCCCAATATAGTGCCTATTTTATGGTAATACATTAAAAAGAATTTATCAAATGCAAATCAGCTCTCATGACAACATATTGTTTAACAGTCTTCATATACAGTTTAGGAAGCTGCAATACAGTTAGCTTTGATAAATAACACTACCCACACATTCCATCACATATGCTTATCAAACTTTAGACCTATGTTCTTCCGGAAGCCCTGCTTAATGAATCAATCACGGGCTTAACTCGGAAATCAATTACAAAAATAACTTCTTTTCTGCATATCATAATTGCAATTATCACTGATTAAACAAAAGCATTCTGGCACTTTGTTATATCAGTTTACCTGATTTTATTCCTAGTGTGATGATTATGGATAGGGTGACCAGATGAAAATTTTCAAAAGCAGGACATTTTGAGAAAAAGCCTGACAACACGTTAAATTCCTTTTCAATCAAATTAAAATCCAACAAATACAATAACCAAGTGGATTTAACAATATTTCTGTGAAGAGGAAATGTCTTTCAGCAGTTCTGGGGATTTCAACAAATAGGCATGAAATTCCTTGCACGTAAAATGTTTCAAATTATACTGTACTGTTACAATCCCCTTTACTGATTCTACTGATAGTCTGTTTCTTTCTTCTGACCATTGGGCATTTATTAATGAAAATACCCTTTCAACATTGGCATTATGGGCAATTATTGAAAAAAAGAATTGACATATATGCAGCAATGATTGAAAACACTTAACATTCACAGCCTGCTCAAAAAACTTACTCCATTGAAAATCTATTGATTCCAGGAAAAATGCTTCATCTTGCTTCAAAACAAATTCTTTTAGAGCACAAAATTCGTCAAACAATATCACATCATCCAAAACAATACATTTCTGTTTTTCATTAATGTACTTTACAGAAGGAATAATATCACTGAAAGTACAGTCTTTCTCTTTCAAATATTTCATGTTCAACCAATAAAAGCACTCAAATTCATCACACTGAACAGTCCATTTATCTAAATAGTCCTTACACGACTGGTACACACACAGGGCAGAGTTTATGAAATTGTTTACTTCTGTTTCTAATCCATCTTCCCTTAGACTGTCAAGCTTTTGGGAAATATTCATTGGCATAAACTTATTTTGCAACCTGTTTTCCAGACACTTTGAAACAGAGTTCTGAATCCGAACTATATCCAATAAACAGTTGTGTTCCTTTTCCAGATCATTAATTGTAGTATGAAATACATTCATGAGTGAATGAATTAGAGAAAGATACAGTTCAGAAAACTCATCTTTGAAGAAATCTTTCAAGATTCTTGGGACACCAGACTCTGATAGAAAATAAGACCTCAAAGCAGGATACAACTTAAGAATTCTCTCAATGGCCGGAAAAAGACTTAGCCAACGTGTCTTACAGTGACGAAGCAACTGTTGATAATTTATGTTGACAAAATCACAGAACTGCTTAAGCTTTTCAGTGCGAACAGTGTATATGGAAAAGAAATTGAAGATCTTCAGAACTATAGACTCTATATCTACAGGCAATAAATCAGTCCCATGCTGCAAAGTATTGTGGAGAATATGGGCAGGGCATCCTATTCCTACAAGATCATTTGTCAAAACATTATTTAGTAGGGCAAAAACATTGTTTCCTGAAGCAGGTCTGTTGATGCCTCCGAAGTTTACATTTGCATTATCACCACAAAATGAAACACATTTATCACTAAGACCATGTGATTTCAAAACACTAAGCAGAACATCTGCTATTGTTTTGGCAGTTTCATTCTCGCAACTACATAAATCAATAATTTTTGAGACAACACCAATTTTCCAATCAAAGTACTGTATCATGACTGGAAATAATTTCACACTGCCATGATTACTGGCATCAGTTGCTATTCCCAGAAATGGAGAGTTCTCAACAGATTTTAGTACACATTCAAGAGAATGTGGAGCCAGTACTTTGTTAACAATGGCCTCTGTTTTTGTTCGAGCGCATTGTAGCTTCTTAGCGATCTCCGAATCCTCAACCAGTTTAGGAAGTAGTGATGAAGTACAATCCATTGATCTGTAAGTCTGGTGGTGACGTACAGTGTGAAATGATAATGCACCCTCAGCTGCACTAACGCTTTCGTCTATCTTCGAAAATTTTGGTGAGAAGAACGAGGTTACCACACGAGAAGAAGATGCACCTTTAAAGCAAGTAACATGTTTACTTGTAGCTAGGTGACGATCTAAATCCAACGCACCTCTTGAAGCCACAGATACGTAACAGTCACAGATAGTGCATTTCGCTTCGGTTTCCACTCGACCCGCAGTGAAGCATGGGTATTTACTTTTCATGGAATCACCGAATTTGCACTTTCGTTTTTTTAAGTCGGGTTTCCTTTCATCACTGCCTACCTTCGACATATCACTTTGATCGGGAATCAAACAAACTTACGACCAAATACAAGCCGGCAATGATTCTGAACAACAAAAGCAGGAACAGGAAGTGAAAACGGTTGGTTGTAACAAATCGATCTGAACGCGAAATTCGAGTGCGAGTGTTGTGGCAGGTAACCGGAAGCAGGGTCACCACACGTATTTTTACGAACATCAACATTTCCTTCAAATACGCATTTTTCATGTAACGACAAACTTTTGACCTCATGTTTTAAATCTTATTTTTTCATATTTCAATATTGTGTACATTATATTGCTGTAAGACAGAAAGCCGGACATTTTGCCTTTCCCATAAAAAGCCGGCCGGATGCTCACAAAATACCAAAAAAGCAGGACATGTCCGGCGAAATCCGGACGTCTGGTCACCCTAATTATGGATGTATTTTCGTCTAACATACAAGTAAAGATAAACATATTTACCGGTATTACTGTAAAAATTCTTTCTTTACTAAATAAAGGCTTGCAGCACGCACTGCAACTAGAGCCTGTGATTATACATATTGCCTTTTTTGTAAGCCGAGAACATTTTAAATCCCTGTGCCATTTCCCCAGAGACAAATACCATAAAGCAAAATGCTATTAAAAATGCATAGTAAGCAAGTAGTAGAAATTTCAAAACCAGAAACTTACATTTCCCTGACCAAAACAATCAATGTTTTCAAGGGTCTTTGTAAATAATCCAACCCCCTCCATCCCCATAGCAAAAATAAGAAATCATTAGCTCAAGTACTGAACAGTAAATTGCTTACACAGTCTGGGTTACAGCAGACTGGAGCAAAACACATGCCCCTCACATTTCGCTCACTGGGACCAATTATTTATTTTCCCTAACTTGTCCACATTTTTTTCACAAATTTCCCTGACTTGTTCCTTTATTTCACAAAATTTCCTGACCTTCCCTGACCAATTTTAATTTCCCTGACTTTCCAGAATGTGGGCACCTTGAAGACCTGGCTTCAAATAAAAAGAAACCAAGAATATACAAGGGTTGTTTTTTTAGTTCTGGCAACTATTTTATTTCTCCATACATAGCTTACGTACATGGTTCTAAGTTTTATAGGCCTTTGATGTAATCACCAACAATGCATACAACATGTTCCCAGTGATGTGCAAGTTTTTGGATTCTGTTGGCACTGCCTAATCTGTTGATGGTGCGAAGAGAGTGGTCAGTTGCCTGTAAAACATCTTCAACCATATGAAAGCAAATCCCGCAAAGTGGCTCTTTTATCTTCAGGATTAGATCAAAGTCATAGGGACTTAAATCTAGAGAGTATGAAGAGTGATAGAGCACCTCCCAGCCCCAGCAATTGAACAGTTCAGACACAACTCCTGCTGTATGTGCCCTAGTGTTGTCAAGCAGAATGATCAGGGTTGTTATGAAAAAAGCCGGCCTGATTTTAACCGGCCGGTTTTAACCGGTTTTATCCACTTGAAAAAAGCCAGGCAATATTATCCGGATAAAATCAAATTGAATAAAAATAATGGAAGTTTCTTTCATGTTTTTATTTCCAAACATCATAAATTTAAGTTACAAGCTCAGAAATGGTAGTAGGCCTACTTAGGACTACTGAGTGCAAATGCAGAGCTAGAAGTTTTATCCACTTGAAAAAAGCCAGGACGGATAAAATCAAATTGAATAAAAATAATTCAAGTTTCTTTCATGTTTTTGTTTCCAAACATCACAAATTTAAAAATTACAAGCTCAGAACCTGTAGTAGGCCTACTTAGGCCTACTGAATGCAAATGAAGAGCTACCAGTTTTATCCACTTGAAAAAAGCCAGGCCGGATAAAATCAAATTGAATAAAAATAATTGAAGTTTCTTACATGCTTTTATTTCCAAACATCACAAATTTAAAAGTTTCAAGCTCAGAACCTGTAATACTTACTGAGTGCAAATGCAGAGCTACCAGTCTTATCCACTTGAAAAATGCCAGGCATTTTTTCTGGATAAAATCAAATTGAGTAAAAATAATTGAAGTTTCTTTCATGTTTTTATTTCCAAACATCACAAATTTAAAAGATACAAGCTCAGAACCTGTAGTAGGCCTACTGAGTGCAAATGCAGAGCTACCAGTTTTATCCACTTGAAAAAAGCCAGGCATTTTATCCGGCTAAAATCAAATTGAATAAAAACAATTGAAGTTCCTTTCATGTTTAAATTTCCAAAGATCACAAATTTAAAAGTTACAAGCTCAGAACCTGTAGTAGGCCTCAGTTTTATCCACTTGAAAAAAGCCAGACATTTTATCCGGCTAAAATCAAATTGAATAAAAATAATTGAAGTTCCTTACATGTTTTTATTTCCAAACATCACAAATTTAAAAGTTACAAGCTCAGAACCTGTAGTAGGCCTACTGAGTGCAAATGCAGAGCTACCAGTCTTATCCAATTGAAAAAGGCCAGGCATTTTATCTGGATAAAATCAAATTGAGTAAAAATAATTGAAGTTTCTTTCATGTTCTTATTTCCAAACATCACAAATTTAAAAGATACAAGCTCAGAAACCTAAAATTGTATTTAGTGTAATTTAATACAGTGAGTCTCATGCAAGAGTTTGCAGATGACACGGGTTTCTGCGTCGCGGCGGGCACAGCAAATAAAGCCGCGATCGGTGTAATGATTCAGGTTCTCACATTTACAGTTAAAATTACAATGAAAATAACCACGTACCTCATCACAAGAGATGTTAAAAATGTTCTGCTCTTGCATCCACACCATTTTAGGAAATTTTCTTTTACGCGCATTAAGTTCAGCTTCCGAAATAGAGTTAATTTTTCTCGTTGAAGTTTCCCCATAAATAATAGTCACTGCTGTTAGAAGAACTTAAAAACAATATCACAAGAGAAATTAACTATGTCTCGGAAGCTGAAATTATGCGTGTGAAAGAAAATTTCCTGAAAAGGTGCCAGTATTGTGTGGATGCAAGAGAAGAACATTTCCAGCAGCTCTTGTGATGAGGTATGTGGTTATTTTCATTGTAATTTTAACTGTAAATATGAGAACCTGAATCATTACACCAATTGCGGCTTTATTTACGTAGATATTTCACCCGATCGCTCGGGAGTTGGAGCTGTGCCCGCCGCGTCGCAGAATCCCACGTCATTGGCCAACTCTTGCATGGGACTCACTGTACCACTTCACTGTGTAATTCCCAGCAATAGTTAATTACCGTATTTACTCCAATATAATGCACCCTCGAATTTAATGCGCACCCTGATTTGAAACTTAAAATCATAAAAAAAGTTTGTTAGCGAATGTAATGCGCATAAATAGGATATTTTATTTGGAATTTTGTCTTAGTATTTATAGAATAATGAACCAACACATAAACATTTACCGTTAACTGCCAGTTTTAGGCCTACAAGTAGACCTATAGGCATGGCTCATCAATATTCACTAATGTGTTCATCACTGGAATCCTCGGAGGTGCTTATTTTTATTGCTAAATGGACAAACAAAATGTTAAATGCATGTTTCACAATAAAAGCTGATACCACTCTTAAATGAGTTTAAAATCGACAATGCACAATATTCCACATTTGCACTATAGAGCTGACAAAAACTATTTTTTCATTATGTTTCAGAAATTAAATTTCATATGGTGTAGGCTAACGATAAAATGAACGAAGTCGAAAATTATAGCAGTGCCTTGTTATGTAGATCAATATTACCTCCGACCTACGAAACGGATGTGTACTAGAATTTAACGCGCACCTCAGTATTGAAATCTACAAATGGGCAAAAATAGGGCACGTTATATTCAAGTAAATATGGTAAATTCACCATTCATCATAAGACTCTTGCATATTTGCTTTATTCTGCCTGTTGATGTATACAAGCTTCTGGGCTTTTTCATTGCCTAGTCTGTTTCTCAATTTTGTTTGTATTAACCCAAATGAAGAAAATACTCTTTCGATTGATGCAGAACTGGCTGGCATACGATGTAAAGATTCTATGGCTTGACAAAATTCCAGCGATAGGTGATTACGCTTCAGATTTGTGTAATTGATGGAGAAGTAAGTATAAAAAATCCCTTTGGGTAGGCCTACAGGGCACAGGCTGAGGTAGATTTCATAGTGCTTTTTATGAATTTATTGGGGTAAGTGTAGAATAAAAACTGAAATATTTTTTTATAAAAAGAGAGTTGTTAATTATGTATTAATTGATATCTTTTATTATTTCCTTTTTAATTTGGCCAAGGATTATTGTTCTAAAGATATTTAGGGCCTAACTATTATTTTTAATATTTCAAACTTCATTTCATTGGTAATTTTTGCCTCAGTTGGTCCTCATGAAATCATTTCGGCATGCCTATTGGCTGAGGTATATTTTAAAGTGGTTTTTGACTTTCAAAAATTCAAATCTCTCCTTATATGAGCGCTATTGAGAAACTAGTTGTTGATTTATAGATTACTCATCAAGAGCTTTTCAACGATACCCCACAAACATGGTTTTAAAAATTTTTAATTTCCACCCTCACCCCCACAACCACTGAATCATTGGTGTCTAATTTATGCATACTAAGTTTCCCTCTAAACCCCATAGGGCCCTAAATATAATTTTTTCAAAATTTCAACCCGCTCCCACCTCCCCCAACCAGGAAAAATTGATTTTAACCGGCTAAAATTGAAAAAAACCGCTGGTCAGGTCTTTTTCAATTTTAGCCGGCTTTTTTACAACCCTGAGAATGATGGGTGAATTATCCATGAAGTATAGCCGTTTTCTTTTTAGAGCTGCTCGCAGATTGTTTTGCAAAAACGAGCAGTAGTACTCCTCAATAATGTTCTGCCTTGGGGAACACACCCTCCCAATCATGTTTTACAGGCAACCGACCGCTCTCTTCGCACCATCAACAGATTAGGCAGTGCCAACGAGGTCCAAAGACTTCCGCATCGCTGGGAACATGTTGTACACAATGGTGATAACATCGAATGCATATAAAAGTTAGAACCATGTATGTTTGCTATATGTGAAGAAAGTAAATAGTTGCTACTACTAAGAAATCAACCCTTGTAAAACTTTTTAGGATAAAGAAAAAATATTTTGTTTAAGCATATTCAACTTTTCACTGCAAGCTTATTGGCACGTAAATATTTCACATGCTAGAATCATAATCTTAATGATTGAGCCGTGTATAAACTACCTACCACTATAATTTATCACGTTCTATATTTTATAAATCATAATTACCAAACTTTTAAATACATACAAACAAAATTAAAAGTCTTGTTCTGCATGCTTTACATAACAGTGAAATTTGACATTGTAAAAATTTATTTGTAGCAGAGATTTAGGCTGTTATGTCACATTTGTTACTGACATGTTTATATTTCACATCATTCCATTTGTCTTAATCTTGAATAAAAAATAAAAAAAGGACAACTGTCTAGCACAGCAATATTGTTACACTCATCAGGATACATTCTGGGTTTTAGTCATCACTTCCACAACAAAAAATCAAGACAACCAAAAAAAAAAAATCCAATCCATTTCTAAGAAATTAAGTTTTACAGAGGTCTCAATATCCAGAAAATAACTTAACCCCAAACAGCATTCCATACAGCTACTACCAAAAGTTCTCTGAGTGTTCTAATTATTCAAATAAATATTAAAATGTTATTGCCTATTAGGTACCTGCTGTCCATTCAGCCATGATTTGTGCTTCCTAGAAGGATGGCAAACAGGGATGCAGTATACCAGTAATACACTGTTACGAATATCAAAAATCTTCAGAAGCTTAAGAACTACAATATAACAAAACTTACCCCTGACACTTCCATGACATCTTCAGGACCAATTTCAACTCCAGTGCCTTTCAGACGACTGCAAGATTGGAGACATGTAATAGCTCGTCTCAGATCTCCACCAGCAGCCTGTACTAGACTGTTCAAAGCTTCATCGCTGCAGTTAATTTTCTCTTCGCTACTGATTAACTTCAGTCTTTCCTTTACTAACTCATCACCTAAAACAAATACAGGTTGAAACTAATCCAATCTTTAACATCCTGGACAAACAGCACATACCTTGTCAACTTCAATCTTCAAGAATAAAATCTACATTGTATTGAGTGATTATTTATCAATGACGAGTACTAAGTAGGGCAGAAGCACCAACTACAGCCACTTTAAGCAGTTTTTCTTACTTTTAATTTAATACCTTGTTAACTTCCAACTTTGGAGTGAGGGGGAAATAAAAAGTGAAGGTGAACCTGTGGAATGTATTCAGTGTAAGGAATAAACTATCTGACATAGTTTTTAAATAACACTTTTTAAAACAAACACATCACTTTTCTCCACGTATAGCCATCTACCTCCCACCCATGGACACATCGCATCGAGCTCCAGCTCTGGTCACTTTTTTTGTTGGCAATAGATTCCATTTTAAATAAGAATTAAATTACAAAAAGTGATTCTAATCTGAAAATATACTTCACAACATACTCTAACATAATAGGAATTAATTTATTGTAACTTTTACTATTAATATTTCTTCTCTGAAACATTTACTAAGACTGGAAACAGTTTTTAATAACGACCTTGCTGAAAATGGTCTGGTTCTGCCAGTTTTGTTACAACAAGTGAAATATCTATGACTAACATACGATTCTAAATGTAATTTTTAAAAAAACACATCAGCATCTGCACTCTAAAGACTACTTATTTCAAGATCAATATGCATTCATGAACCACAGATTATTGCCTCTGTTGGACATTACATAAGAATATTCTACAATAAAAGTTCATTAAGTGTACTACACAAATGTTTAATCTGTAATGTCTTCCTCCAGTACCATTCAAATTGCCTTTTGGAGCAATGAAGATACATGTTTCATTCATGTTCAACACACTTGTTCTATCTTGAAATATTTCAGCATTATTACTAGGGACCGGATTCTTAGGTTTTTACCTATTTTTTTCCTTACTTCCAAAACAAAAAGCGCTCATACACTTTTTCGAATCATGTCCATAGGATTCACCCACATTAATTCTGTGGCACCTAAAAATACCTAAATGGGGTATATAAACCTAAATATACCTAAACGGGATATAAAACCTAAAATATCTAATTTAGGCTCCTTTTTGTCGTTTTTCTTTGCCAGTTGAGAAATCGATATTTTGCGGGGAGAGAATAATTTTTGTCGGTTAGAAATTAATACCACCAGCGGTTCATTCAACCCATTGTCGTCTAGGATGGACAGTATCAAGAGAGGAAAAGGATACCGGCGTATTCCTTTTAAAATATTCGTACGAACAACCATTGTTGCCGTGTATGAACAAGGATATAGATTTCTGTGTTTTAAAGCGCTTGTTGTTTGTTTGTCTTTAGTACTTCCCTGTTATTCATACTGAGTGGTCACGCTGTGAGTTTTAAGAAGACGTGTTAATTATGTCGAAACAAATGAAATCGAGTTTATTATGGTAGTGGATTGGCGACGATCTGAATTTCACTACAGATGGAAAAGTAATAGGCTATGTTGTCAAGCCTGCCAGAAACACATATTATTTACCTTTCTAGAAAAGGAAGAACTTGAAAGATATTTAGTGATATACTGTAACCAGGAAATGTGAGGCAATCTTATTTTCACTGCTTCTTTTGATTGTTTATGCTTTCTTTCTTCAATTGTATGATGTCTTAAAGCAAGTTTACACAAATTTAAGTCAATTTTGTTAAGTTAAACTTTACAAGTATTATGTACTCAATCCTATGTAGCACATTCAAATTCATTAAACCAATTATTCTACTCGAAAACGATATTTTGGACAAAAAACCTAAGAAAAACTATTTCACCTAATGGAAAACCTAAAACATTGTTTTTAAAAACCTAAAAATCCGGTCCCTAATTATTACCTAACAAATCACTAACTTCTCTGTGAAGGGTTCTCTTGATTTATTCATGTACTCGGCATGTTTCTGGGAGAGCTTGGGTCCCTTGCTGTGATTGAATATTACCACTTATTCCCTGGTTGGTTGTTAACAAATGGAGTTTCCAAATCTGAATCACCTTTTTTCACAGTCGAAAGTAGTACTTCCTTGTCAATGGGGAAACCCATGTGAGCACTTGTTAGAACCGAATATGCTACTGATTTCTCCAAGAATGTATTGTTGGACCCGGATTCTAATGACATGTTATCTTTTTATTGATGCTGCATAGACATTGCCAAGTTGTAGATAAATCCTAATCATGGCCTCTAGATTGTAGAAATGCATTTTCTATAAGGTCATTTTTTGTCATTTTATGCAATTTTACATTTTTAGGGCATTTATTTCAATTTTATATCATTATTTTGTCATTTTTGTGTCAATTGCTTCCTTATTTAGTCATTTTCATGCATTTACATTGAGTATATTAATTTTTTTGTTACCTAGTTAGCATCGTACCGAGCGGTGCTGCCTTTGAAATGTTGTTTGTTTAATGCAAGAAGGACACATCGGGGGTGAAGTGTTGTCATGTCTCAGTCGGAAACGAGAATTAAAGTAACGCCAAAATTTTGTATTATATTACTGTTGTATTAGATTTACTTGGCACCAGAGTCTGCCACCTGCTTGGATTTGAGAGTGCAAACTACTGTTTACCCTCTATAAACAATAATATAGGCCTAATCTGGCAGACCGCAAAAGGAAATGCCGATGATTGACTCCTCAGTGCTAGTATAAATTTCTGTGAGGAAAGAACATACACAACAATCAGTTTTTTAGGTCATTCTTTATAATTATTAAGTCATTTTCTTTCAAATTTAGGGTCTTTTATAGGTCATTTGTCAAACAATTTTGGGTCATCAGAATCCGGGCCCTGGTGATTACATTAAGCTCAGTTAGACCTTAGTAAAATGTTTAAAAATGTCATCTAATTCACACCTTCTCCATCTCTCTCTTCAAATCGTGATTGGTTGGACACAGAGCGCCAAACTCACACTAAATACACTACACTTTAAATCTAATTCTGAAACAGTATTTTATCACAGTGGCTTAATATTGGCAATGAATTTTAATGTGGCAATAGCTGGTGCCTCTGCCCTAAACCTAAGTAATAATAAAAATGTCTCAGTATAATTACTGACAAAGTTTAGTATACAATGACAGTAAGATGAAGGAAAAAATACTGGTATGGTATTTTCCAAGTCTGATGTTAGGTTGACTAGAAAGGCTGTTCTCCATATGGCTCTTAAATGGGATAGCATTAGATAAAGTAATAATCACTACTAGAATTGAGGGAGCTGGGCCTCACCATGTTAACATTAAAAGTAGGTTACCTCAGCAGGGACAATAACAATGTATTTTTTTGTTTAAATATCAACATATAGAGATTTTGATGAAGAATGTGATGGCAAAACCCGATATGTTTCTGATTCTTCTAGAATAGTTTACCACAAAAAATAAGATTCCAATGTCAATTACTACAAAATTGATTGGTGGCAGAAACCAATGGCAATGGTAGGGCTCTGGCATCTTCTTGCAACACTCTATAGTGTTGACAATTTTGGATATGTCACACTTATCGGCTAGTGGCATTTTCTCATTTGCTCGTTGACAGCTGATATCAGACTGCATGTCTGGAGCTTTGCCTATGTCTTGTCGCATTAAAAAAAATCCTTACTTTATTTTATCAAATGAACAATAAATACCAATAACCACCTACTTATAAACCAACTCCCTTTGTTGACACATAAAATTTGGTTTAGTGATTTAAATTACTGTTAAAATGTACAGCAAGAGCAGAAGCACAAGCCTCATCGAAATGGCTTTAGCTGGTAAGTAACTTATAAGTAGGGACCGGATTTTTAGGTTTTTAAAAACACTGTTAGATGAAATAGTTTGTTTTTAGGTTTTTTGTCCTAAATATCGTTTTCGGGTAGAATTATTGGTTTAATGAATTTGAATGTGCTACATAGGATTGAATACATAATACTTGTAAAGTTTAACTTAACAAAATTGACTTAAATTTGTGTAAACTTGCTTTACGACAATATTATACAATTGAAGAAAGAAAGCATAAACAATCAAAAGAAACAGTGAAAATAAGATTGCCTCACATTTCCTGGTTACAGTATATCACTAAATATCTCCCAAGATTCTCAACTGTGAAGATCTTCCTGTTATCTCTTAGTTAATAGTTAATACTGTATCTAGACACTATCCTTCTCAGGATTCGAATCCGATGCTTCTAATTTAGTGAGTAAAATACTTTATGGTTGGATGTGGATAATGTGAAACTGATTATTTTCCTTTTTTTCGGTTGTTACGCATGCTAACCGCACAACAGATCAACTAGGGACGAAAACTTCACCTTTTTCTAGAAAGGTAAATAATACGTGTTTCTGGCAGGATTGATAAAATATTACTTTGCTGTCTGTAGTGAAATTCAGATCGTCGCCAATCCACTGCCATAATAAACTCGATTTCATTTGTTTCGGCATAATGTGACCACTCAGTATGAATAACAGGGCAGTACTAAAGGCAAACAAAAAAACAAGCACTTTAAAACACAGAAATCTATATCCTTGTTCATATACGGCAGCAATGGTTGTTCGTACGAATATTTTAAAAGGAATACGCCGGTACTCTTTTCTCTCTCTTGATACTGCCCATCCTAGACGACAATGGGTTGAATGGTATTAACCCATGGTATTAATGGTATTAATTTCAACCCAACAAAAATTAAATCTCTCCCCACAAAACATCGATTTCTCAAATGACAAACAAAAAAGACAAATAGGAGCCTAAATTAGATATTTTAGGTTTTATATCCCGTTTAGGTATATTTAGGTTTTTATACCACATTTAGGTATTTTTAGGTGCCACAGAATTAATGTGGGTGAATCCTATGGACATGATTCAAAAAAGTATATGAGCGCTTTTTGTTTTGGAAGTAAGGGAAGAAATAGGTAAAAACCTAAGAATCCGGTCCCTACTTATATGCGTAGGCTACAGTATAATGTACCAATGCTTTGATCTTCGAGCTCCCATCCTACTTTTATGTGTCTACATTCATTTTATGCTGATTCAAGCTGTCACACTTTAGAAAATCTGAAAACCAGCAGTAGAGTACCAGAACTTCTAAATGATCATAACCCGAGGAAACTGAGGAAAGTGCATTTGTACTCTGAATAGGCTGAATAAAACAGTAAAGAAACATGTTCATTCTTTTTATTATGCATGTATAGTGTTTACTTCCTAAGGTATGTTATGTCCTATAATGATAGTCCAAAATTCCTACCAATCTTCATTCACGGGATAAAGAAAATTCAAAGAAGGTAAACATTGATATGTTGGAACTGAACAAAACATACAAGCAATAAGTTAGTTTTCTCAATACAGTAGAGCCTCAGTAATTCGAGCCCCGGTATTTCGAGGTTCCGTGTAATTCGAGCTGGTCTTAAGAAGATTAAAATTTTCCATAAATCTAGAATAAAATCCCGTTTTTATATGGTGTCCGCATGTAAGTTTTACGCACTTCCAAATGTGTTACATTTTGAGCTTTCTTTCAATTTTTCCATCTAGAAAAATGCAGGTAAAACTGTCCCACTTAGGGTTTTTCGTTCATAATACACAGAAACAACCTAGGCTTCAGAGTGCTAATGCATTTCTATTACAGATTGACAGAAACCTTAGCTCGATCTTTCATTGTCGGGACCTCGTGTCAATCATACGGTGCATACAGTGCATACCATCCTTTCAGAAAAGAATTCTGTATTGTTACAGTAATCCCTACTCAGCAACAATGGCAATTAAAAGTGTTTTCCTAGTAGCGCCGCTTTCCCGTTCCACTCCATTAAAAGTCAGACAATTACTTAATCCTTAAAGGATGCCGGTGTAGCAAATTGGAAATGTTTGCCAATATACATACAGGCCTACTTAATGAAAAGTAGGCCTACTATGTTCTTTATTTATTTTTTAAACGATTATTGTGCTCATTAAACATTTATTTATGATTTACCCATTGATTCAGTGATGTTTCCGTGTAATCTGAGTTTTTTGTAATTCGAGCTAGCCTCAGCCCCAATTAGCTCGAATTATCGGGGTTCTACTGTACAACTAAAGTAGGTAAAGAATGATATGTCTAACTTAAGTAAGTATTATTTTGTAATGAGACTTTTCAACCTTTGACTTAAAGGAAGGAGATATTCACTTGATAACACTATCACAAACTTGGCAAGTCAATATAAAAAGAAAAAGCTAAATTTATGTGACCTCTCAAACCTTAAAATATATCTCCTGAAAAAACTGCTTTTTTGGACATAATGGGTTCTGCCTTAGCACCACAGAACTGTAAAGTATGTAAATGCATATTCTTTAACCCGGCAACAAGAAGGATAGAACAAAACATTACACAGGTTTACCAAACTTATTTCAATAGCGGGGGAACATGTGCCACACAAACACTATGTATAATGAGTGAATGCGTTGGGTAAATGGATAGAGGTGTATGTTTTCTGCATTGATTAGCAACCAGAGGCTTGCTGGAACCAAGGAAGGGAAGTCATTTGTAATGGTCGCTATAGGAAATGCTACATTTTCTGAGCTGTAGATTTATAAGAAATTTTAAGGAAACAGCTTAACTCATTTTGAGATTTTTAAATGGATTTACCTAAGGGCTTGAAACGAAATTTACTGCATCGAGAAGTGATAGGTGGGATGATCCGGCTGACGTAGTTGCAGACTAAACAAAATCTGGTAGTCTTAGTTTCCTTTTCCATAGTTCGTCGCAATGCTGCCTGTGCAGCTTGTGTCATCGAATCCGCCTCATCAAGAATTACAATCTTAAATGGGGGACAAGGACGTCCACTGAAACAAAATATTTATGATCTAAGAATTAAGCATGTACCACTAATGTAGCAGGGATTCATATTCAAACATCCCCACTAAGAAACAATTTTATTAACCTCAATTCATTAAACTGCAATGAGTTTTTATGCTTAAGGAAAAAAAAAATTAAGAATTTGTAATCTTAGTTGAAGTAAATTTCTGTTTTAAAAAATGCATAATGAACTTACTCTGGCCGAATGCTGCTTGCTGTGAACTGAGCGAAGCTTTTCACTTTATCTCTTATAACCTGAATTCCTCTTTCATCGGATGCATTCAACTCCAAAATCCTAGAAATAGAAACAAAATATAAGTAGGAGTGGGAAACTTTTGTATCTGAATTTCATAATATTTTAAATGTATTCTAAGAATATTACTAACTTCAATCTTAAAGTTATCTCAGAAATGGGGCTATGCCATAGGCACAGCTACAGAACGTTTAAAGGATTGTAAAACATTAATTCCAAGATCAGAGGTTTTTCAATTAGCCTGATTCGTAAGTGGTACTATGGCTCTGGGGATGACTCAACTTGTAAATATCAAAAGCAGTCCTGGGGGTAAAGACCACTGGTGTGTAAGGCCACTTTCCTTTGTAACCTCAATCCACAAGAATTCTAAGAAGTTTTATGATCAGTTTACAGCAAGGATTCCCAACAAAGCCATAAAACTGAAGTGTGATTCAAAAGCAAAACATAGGAGGCGTTTAAGAGTGTGAGGAGAGCACAGAACGATTTTGAATAATTAAAATTGTTGTATACAATTTAAAAAAAAAAAAAAAAAATTCTGCCCAGCAAGGAATGTGATTCGAATGGCCTTAAGGAACAAATTCTGTCACATTAGAATTTTTGCCAGAATTCAACCTCTACTTCCCTGATATATAGTCTGATGAGTGGTCCTAGGGAAGTTAAGAAGAAATCCCTTTGCTATTGACATTGATGTACAGTCGGTCAAATAAAAAACGTCGGGACTCGTATGCTGTTCAAATTAAAGTTTTGACGCATTAGTTCACAAGTTTCCTATAAAAAACACAAAATACAGGTCATTTTCGGAACATGTGAGGCCATGCGGCAGGAGGGAAAATATGAACAAGGAGGGAAAAAATGAACAACGCGGAAAGCGCAACACACGATATTCAACTTAATGCATTGTCATAATTCATTTTGCTTTGTGTCATCGCCACATACAAATGCTAACGTGAGAGAAAGTGTAGTTAGGGCTGTAATTGACCTGCATTTTTCGGTCTCTGAAGCAGCGAGAAGGTTCCATATTTATGAAAAGCAGCCCAGAGGTGGGAACTTGACTATAATGCGACCGGAAGTTTTCATAGCAAACGTTGATCTGGCCGGACGCGTATTTCGATGCTAAGATTGGTTGCAGATGCTGAGCGTAAGTAATTGATTTTGCACTAGAAGTACCGGTATTATAAAATAAAATCTTAAAAAAATGCTCCTTGAATAAACATATTCCTCGCGAATCTATTAATTATTAATATTATAAAAATTTGCAACCAAGAATATGGCGGATTTGAGGCATATAGCCACAGCCTTCTATACATGTTTGTTTTGGAACAAAACTGACTAAATAATCAAGAAAATACATGGATAGACAAGAGGCGTGTGTGAACCTAACCTTAAGTCTTCCTGTACATGCGCATATGCTCGTTCGTGATACTTAATCAAATACCGCCCGACGTTTTTTATTTGACCGACTGTACTACCAGAAAGTTTGTTAAAGCCATAGGAGTCATACAACTGAAGTGTGATTCAAAAGCAAAAAAATAATTTTAAAACTTCAGGTCTAGAGAACTTTTGGAAAATCGTTGTACACTGTCAAAACATATGAGGTCTAACACTGACAATGACACAATAATAGTGACTTCATTATTAAACTGGTTCTTAAACAATGTGACTTAGTTAATCATTACTTTCACTAGTCAATACAATATTATTAACTTATTATTATTAATATGTAAAGCGCCCAATGGGCAAGAAAAGATAAACAATCCTCATGAGTCATGACTAGGGAGCAGATTTTTACGTAAATAAATATTTTTTCTGCTTTAGACAGAAGACTACCACTAAAACTAGAATTCTTAATGAGAACCTGAAAGTTTATGTATGAAATTCTATTTCACAAAAAAAAAAAACACAAATTTCCATAATATTTTTATGTAAATTATTTTATTTTATTTTTAATAATTTAGCTACAAATACATAAATTGTTATACTTTCCTTATTCTGATTTTTAAAATTCAGTCCAAAACCTGTTTTCAAAGGCATATATTTTATCAATGCAAACACAATGTGAATGTAATTCTTATTAGGTCTATGTATTGGTTTTGAATTCATTTTGTTCAAACTACTGTATCACTGCATATGTGACCTTAACTGCACATGCCTTCTTGTCTGTTGGGGGAGGGGAACAAAGACATCTGTGATTCCCCGTATTAGCCTGTTGTCGCATGTAAGTGAGCCGAATTTCCTTCAGTCTCTCGCATTGCTTTGATGACTAGTTGAGACTGTTTAGAATGTATAAAGTGATTCCAATTGTGCTGATAAAATGCCAAAAGTGAAGTGCAGTGTTCGATCTTGTTTACAGCAATATGTTGTTGAATTTAGTGGATTTTTACAAGTGGCGGGAAAATTCTATTCTATCAAAAATGTGGGAAATCTGTAAATGCAGATCAGCCATCTCAAGTCATGCAGCATTCAGCTGGTAGTAAACATATAATGGCCACACGTCCAGCCTCTAGACAAGTTCTTTTAGGTGAAGTAGCTTCTTCTTCACATACCGGTACTTAGTTACTGAAAAGTTGTTAATATTATGCAGATTTGTGCATAACTTTTCATACATGTGGTATTCCTTTATATGAGGGTCAGTCAATAAGTAATGCCTCCTATTTTTTTCTCTTTTAATTTGCAAGAAAATTAAACTTCGATTACACAGCACGAAAGCCAGCGATGTGATGTGAACCCCGCCTCCTCACTTTACGGGTTAGGTTAGGTCAGGTAAGGTTAAGGTCCCCTTTTACCTGGAAGGTGTTTGTCCAAGAAAGCTCACCAACGCCTGAAGAAGCTGCACCCCTTCCTCGGACTGGAGCTGGAACTGGAACAGGCCACGGTGCTGTAGAGGCTCCTCATCCTCCGGATAAGCATAGGCCTTCTGTGGAAGCGGCCCCTTGATGAAATTTAAAGTAGAAAACCCATCCCAAAGGAAGCAAAAGGACAAACGGATAGGAGGACAGGCGAACAATAGCTTCCAGATTCATAACATATGAATCTGTAAGCTAGCTGAAGATAAACAGTGGAAGAATATCAAAATACTTTAATTACTAAGTTAGGTCTTCAAATTTATAGAGTTAAATTGTTAAAATGTAGTAAATTAAACATTTAAAATAAACTATACATTGGATAAAATATATTTAAATGTTTTCATATTTTAAGTTCATTGAAGATAAATAGGTTTCATGAAACAAAAGTTAAAATGGGGATCCCCTGAATCAATAAATAATAATCATACATATTCCTTTTCACATCATTCTAATAATGCATATGGGTGGCCTACCAATTTTGAATTTAAAGTAATAAGCATAACATGTTAGAAACACATTTTCATTTGCCACCCAAAATGAAAATGAGGCTCGTGTCGCGTCATGGCATCGGTAGGAAACTGGGAGCCAAAATGAAAGCAAACTGCACACTGAAATCAGGTAAAGCGACACAAAGAGAGAAAACAATAAGAAAATTACATAAGACAATATTATCTTTACATTGTGACTAGAAAACAAAATGGGGAGCTAAATATCAAAGCATCAAAGTAAAAATGGACCCGCCCCAAATTAAACTCACATAATTGTGCGTAGTCAGGAGGAAAACAAACGCAGATTACATTACATTATTTTATAATATTATGGAGAGACAAACACCAAATTAATATTTCAAGACATACTTAATGTGCAAAGGAATCGCTTACCGGTACCTTCATTCAATGGCAAGATAAATTAAAGAATACAACAAACGATCCATTTTTAGGAGCACCACAATTCCATTGCCTGTGTTCGCCATGACCAGCACCGCCCGAGCCGGCGTTACAAGCCAAGCCAAACAGGGTCTTCATGTCTGAAGGCAAGACACGGCGGCAATAGTCACATGATGAAATAATACCAATACAGTAGCTGGATCACCTTACATCGTAGCAGATGACCAATTAAATAGTTCATTAGAATACTGGATATTCCCGGGCTATAGTGTTAACAAATGGCAAACGATCACACATTCCATCACGATAAAAAATCTCAACTCACTCAGCTGAGTATAGGTAACGTCGGCCAAGAGAGAGAGTATGGTACCAAGACACCAGACGGCAGTAACACACGGCTCTGACTGGTAATGCCGGGTTTGGCAGATAGATAGCGTGAAGTGCGGGATCAGGGCAGTTTGAGGAGAGGAGTACAGAGTTTCACCGCTAGATGCTATTTTCAGTTCACAATAACAGACGATATTTACCTTTGTGTTTTAAATATCCGCTCAGACGACTGGTGTGTGGTTTTGCATTGTCATGCAAAAGCAGAACATCCGCCATGCTTTTTGTTGGGCGAACTCGCTAAAGACGTGCTTTAAGCTTTTTGAGGGTGCTGACATATTGTACAGAATTTATTGTGCAACCCTGTTCCAAAAAATCAACCAGAATCACACCCTCTGCGTCCCAAAAACACGGTCGCCATCACTTTCCCTGCCGATGGCACAGTTTTGAATTTTTTCTTCCTCGGTGAGGTTGTGCGATGCCATTCCATAGACTGTCTCTTTGATTCTGGTTCAAAAAAATTAACCCACATTTCATCTCCAGTCACAATTTTGTGCAGGAACTCCTCTCCCTGCAAATTGAAGCGCTGAAAGTGTTTGGAGGCTATTGTTTTTCGTGACTCCTTATTCTGGTCGGTTAACATTCGAGGTACCCACCGTGAACAAACTTTTGAGTATCCCAGTTCTTGAATAATCGTCACCCCAATGCGTTTACTGAGGGACGTAATGCAACACAATTCATCCGTTGTTACCCGGCGGTCACCTCGGATGATCTCATCCACTCGCTGAATGTTGCGTGGAGTCACTGCAGTCATGGGTCTGTAGCTCTGCTGTTCATCACCCAACGGCGTTGGGCC
Source organism: Ectobius pallidus (assembly GCA_964059195.1). Lineage (NCBI taxonomy): Eukaryota > Metazoa > Arthropoda > Insecta > Blattodea > Ectobiidae > Ectobius > Ectobius pallidus. The sequence goes on from CAXKWD010000005.1 coordinate 82,233,474, forward strand.
TTCAGTTTTGTTACAGCGACGAACCCATCTTCTAACCGTACTGACATCTACTGTTGCATCACCATACACCTTTGTGAGCCTTTCATGAATGCGAATAGGCGTTTCACCTTCCGCATTCAAGAATTCAATGACAGAACGCTGTCTTATGCGGATCAGCCATTTTGCAACAGGCAGCAGTGCTGCCACCGGTTGACGTAGGAAGTTGCTATTGCAGTGGAGTGTAGAAGAAGGTTTGAGGAATTGCACCAAATTCAAATTATTCACATAACTAACTTAGTTCAGGAGAAAAAAAATAGGAGGCATTACTTATTGACAGACCCTCGTATAAACTGAAAAATCCAGTAACATTTCTTTGCTAAAATAGGCAAGACTAACTTCTTGTGCCGGTCATGAAAACCACCATTAACGGCCGTGGGTGTCGGCATGCTGACCACATGCCCCCCAATCCTGCCATCTACCTGAGTTAGATGACGCAGCAGTTGGGTGGTAGGCCAAGTCCCACCAGGGATGTAGCGCCATGGAGTTTAACTTCTTGTGATGTTGAGCGTCCCTTCTCCTGGTTTTGTACATTTTTCTCTGGCAATAGACATCGGTTTGTGATGGAAAACGTGGAGAAAGTCTTCATTGTCTATTCCAACAGTGATATATTTCCCCCCAGCATTGTCTCATAATGACTAGTGACTATAATTAAACTTTATATGTATAAAATTAATAATTACTAAAGCCCGGATTTTCATGCTCTATCAAACTTAAAAACATGCATGCATTCATGCACTATCGCATCTCCAAATATGCACAACGAAGGGCGAAACATGCACTATCAAAAATCCGCACTGTACTGCAATATATTTCAATTTCTCTTAAAACAACATACAACAACGAGTTTCTCCAAATTCTTCTCACTTAAACCTGTGCGTTTATCAGTTACGACATTTTTTAATGCAGAAAAGGATCTTTCTACTTCACAAGAAGTAACAGGTGCATACTTAAGGGAAGAAATTTGACTGAGGGTGAGATCGAATTGCATGTCTTTTACATTCTTTCCACATAATACGTCTTTCACTGTTTTCAGAAGTTTAAGATCAGGATTTGAACTAAGTACCTTCTTAAGTTTTTCCCTAACTGTCACACCCATTTCTCCACAACACGATTCTAAAGATAATTCAACGTCTTCAACAATGGCTAGTGACTGACAAATTCAAGCAGTGAACATTCTGTTTAGCAGTTTTCTTTCAACGGAAGGTCGGCGAGTTGGCATTTTCTTTTGTAGCCTGGTGTATTATATTACTGTTTATTTAGGGTAAACAGTAGTTTGCACTCTCAAATTGATGCAGGTGGCAGACTCTGTTGCCAAGTCAATCAAATAACAATGATAATACAATACAACATTTTTACGTTTCACTGAAAAGCCAAGATTTTAGGGAGGCACATTCATAATATGCACAGTTATGCATGGTAACTTGATATTATGCACTAAAACCAGAAAATGAGGGTTTATATGCATTAAAAACGTCTGAATATGCTATATTAAACCAAAAAAATCCAAAACATGCATTATGCATGAATTTTGCCACAAAAAGGCCGAAATATGCAAACATGCACGGAAAAAATATGGTTATTTGGAATCCATAAGTCATGTAATGAGTAACTACAAAGTGTGAGAAGTCTAACCGAAGTACATAAAAACATGCATTTGCATGGAAATCCGGGCTCTAATAATTACATAATACTGAAACAAAATATTTTTAAAATGTTTAATACACATTTTTCCATTTCTTAGTTCATAGGAAAATAAATATTTTCAAGATTTTTAGCACATAAAAATCTGCTCCCTAGTCATGACACTAGTCCGATATTTACATCATCATCATGTCTGTAAAAATGTGTATTTATTTAAATATGTTTTGCCTGTTATGTTGTCTTAGTTTACATTCTACCTTTCAAGATTTGAAAAACGGCAGGGGGGCATAGTGACTTGCCACATCTCAAAAGAGGGGTGTCAAAAGAATAAAGTAGGGAATGGCAAGGAAGATCTTAGAATTAATTGCTCTAAGTGGATGCATAATTCTAAATTAATTTAACATCAATATCATCAACATAATCAATACGGATTAGCATTTAGACCTGTTAAACACATAATAATTAAAAAATTTTATTAGTAATATTACCTTTCCTTATAGATATCTCCAAAAAGTTGCCTGGCTGCTGCTAGGATAGTGCTAGTTTTTCCAGTGCCAGGTGGACCATAGAATAACAGGTTAGGCAAGTCTGCACCATTTAAACACTGTCTCATCACTTCTACTACATCTTTCTGTTCTACTACATCATTCACTGTGCGAGGTCGACTGAAATAAAAACAAATACCGTACCATAAATTAACAGAACGTGAATTTAGCAATAATACAATACATTACCAAAGCACCATGAAATCTACACAATGAAATAGGCCAATACATTTAAGTTGTTTTTTGTCTTTATCTCTTTACTTTGACACTGGTAGATGGCCTCTTTTCCTTCATCAAAGGTGGTAGCTTCTTACGAGACTGAGTGTACCCCATTCTGGTAATGTTTGAAATCAGTAAAGTAGCTCTCACACTGCATCCTGCTACACAATCTTATGTTTGTAGTTCCACTATCTGATGGTAGGGATCACATTGAGTGCACCATCATAGTCAGTAGAGGAATATCTTCAATTAATTATTCACTGCCAAATTTGAATGTATTAAATTCACACATGACTTTCTCAACCCCCAGCATGTGTTTTGCTGTTTTCTGTAAGCTAGGAAATATTTTGCTGTTTTCGTGCCTCTGACTTTAGCACATATAACATAATATATAGCATTAAATTTATTATTTTCTCGCTTCTGATTCCAGCTCTTGGAACACTCTCACAACTTTCTCTATCTTAAACATTAAATTTACCGGTACTATTTTTTTTGCACCTGATTTTAGCTCCTGGAATACTCAGACAACTTTCTCTATCTTAAGCAATAAATTTACTATTTTCTTGCGTCTTATTCCAGAATCAGAGTGCGAATGCATTCTGTGTAGCAAACAGTGATAGGTATTATGTGATGTGGTGTGAGTGGAGAAAGCTAACTTTAACACAGTATTATAATGGCATATTTTGCACTTTACTAATATTATTACATTAAAAAACGACACCAATGAAGGAAGCAATTCAATTGTTCACCCCACAGGTTTAGTACAGCACTGTGCTAAATTTTGACGAGAGGTGTTCCAAGCAGTTACGCAATCCTACAATAATTTTATCAGATAAAATTATTATGGGATAATTTTGCAATTCATTGGACCTTCCCACAAAGGCTTATCCAGTGCTGCCAATAGTTTTATAAACACATGTCCTCAAACCAGTTATACGGTTAGGTACCCCCGTTACTGTTTATAATAATTACTAGGGCAAGGCATTTGATGATTTTGCATCTTTTTTATATGATGGTTAAAAGATAGCTCGAATATATATAAATGTGTATCATCAATTAATTGATCAAATAAGAGCTATTTGTTTTTGCATTTTTTTGCTTTATTTTGCATTTTTTCATAATTTTCAATAGATAGGTCATTTTTTGGTAATTTTTAGGTCATTTTCGGCATTTTTAGGACATTTTCGGCATTTTTAGGACATTTTCGGCATTTTAGGTCTTTTTCGGCATTTTTATAGTTTTTTAAATGAAGTCTTACATTACATTATATTTTTAGTTTTTTTATTTATTATTTTTTATTTTTAATGCTTGTCTATTATAACTGTAAAAGCAAATAACATCCACAGGAAATAAAGCAGATTGCAGCGTTACTGGAAGGAACATGCATTTTGAACTCTTGTTACATTTCCAAGAAAATACAGTATAAGCAATACCTGCTTCTATTTTTAAGCATTTTGAACTAGTCTACATTTCCAAGAAAACAACGTTGTAAATACAAGTGGCTATTGACGAATGTGTCCTTCTTGCATTAAAGAAACATCACTTGGGACCCAGCTCCGTTAGAGATAAGCGAGGCGACTATACCTGCTTTATTATTTTAAAGGAATGTGCATCATGAACTAATCCCAGCATCCTATTGTTATTCATTTTCAGGTAGGAGGACTTTCACTGTCTTTCAGTTGTCTGTAAGAGTTGTATGAGATAGTTTGTTGACAGAAGAGTTCAGTAAAATGCCCAAAGTGAAAGAAAGTACGTTTGATAAATTAAAACGATTTGTTTTCGAGTACGGAGAAAATGTTTTTTCCACCGATGGAAAAATATTGTTCTGCAAATTATGTGATGTGAGGGTTTCTGCCGAAAAAAAATTACGGTTGAACAACATGTATCAAGAGAGAAACATAAACATGGTCTGCAGCGACTTGAAGAGAAAAGAAACCGTGGCCTGCAACAGACACTTCTGGGGGAAAGTTGTTCAACATTTTCGCCGTTTTGCGAGAAACTGTGTACAGCATTTTTAGGCGCCGATATGATGGGCATGCCAGTTCAGAAAAAAAAATTTAGTGAATGGTATTCAAGTAGGCCTAATATTAATTTACTTACTTCTTTAGCAGCAAAATAAATGTGTTTTATATTGTAAATTTATATATAACGAAATGTCATCCATTAAATTGGTCCTTAAAAGCAATTCATTACTTAAAAAAATAATTATAAGTAATAATGATAAAATTTATTGGTCATTTATTTATTTTTTTCGGTCATTTTTTCACTATTTTTAGGTCATAAATGCATTTTTTATTTTGCATTTTTTCACTTTTTTAAGGTCATTAAATGCCTTGCCCTAATAATTACTATACTCAAAGCTCTCAGTCAAAGGGATCTGGTGGGAGCTTAGAAGGGGGGTCCAGGGTCTGGTAGAAGCTCAAAATGGGGACCAGGGAATGTGATTTGCAGAATATAGATTTGCTAATATAGAAACACAGGAAGGGAATCCAAGACTGATACAAAATTTTTGTACCCCGTAGAAACCTTGACCTCAACTATGACTTAGCCACCAAACCATTGTTTTTACCGTTAGGTTTTCATCACTGAATTTTTTCCACATCAAAATGTTCAAACTCTGTGTAACAAAACCAATCAGGTAAATGTATATACAGATGATGAAAACCCAGATATGGGTCACTCCAAGTAAAGCTGGACATTCCATGTCAATTTCAAATATTTGTTATTTAAATTTATGTAATTAGAGAGCCACAGAGTTGTATTCAACTATACAAAACAAAGATAATTGAATCGCACCTTTATTGACCTTCAGTGAGGGGGATAGGAACATGGTTATAGAAGTCTGAACAAATTGATGATTGCTTTCTAGCAAAAGAAGCTTGAATTTCCAGTGCATAGTTGAGAGTTGTGGGAAACCGATATATAGAACACCTTCTGAGGTTGGAAACACATTATTTTAAGGAAATTTATTATGTTTTTCTATTAATATTTTTGAGATAACCCTTGCTTCAACTGTGATCTTATTAATGTCCCGTCTGTTACTAAAATTAAACATTATTTCTATTTTCAGATGTTATTTATTTTTGTTTTTGAAACTAATTATTTTCCTCTTAAAATGTTGGTTGATAACTTCAGAAATGCCTTTAAAACAGTAACACTGCGTAACATTAATTAATTATTTTGGTAACAGACGGGACAGCATGCTGGTAACAGACGGGACGGTTTTCAGGTAACAGATGGGACAAACAGTATTACATATTGTTTACATTTTAAATATACTGAAAATAAATAAGCTATAAAGTTTACATGACTAGTGAATTAAAATATTATTTATTGATTAATCATGTGATAAGAATCTGAATAGATTATTGATATAGGACATAGTATACAAATAAGTTTAATGTAAAATATTAACCAATTCCACTCTACATATTTCAAAGTTGTAACATGGCCAAATTATCAGCTGCAGAGAAGATGAAACACAAGAGAGCGTTTGAAACAATCTGGAAAATATGATGCTGCTAAGGATAAAGATCTCAAAAGGAAGAGAGAAAGCACAGCAGTGAAGAAGAAAGTTATGACACCAAAGGAGAGACGGAAGTTAAGGAAATATGAATGTGACTGTAAATGTGATAATGTAAAAAAACTGAAGATTGTTCTTGATAGCCTCAAATTTAGGGGTGGAGAGCCATCCACTTCCAGATACCAAACTCCAAATACTAAGGCAAAAGCCCTTCATTGGGCTACTTGTAATCTCCCAAATAGTCCCTGTAAACGACTTGAAATTGCAAAAACTTTAGCTATTAACTGTGGACCGATGTTTATGTTTCCCCATGTGAAAGACAAAACCTGGATTCTAAAGACTGATAATATAGGCCTAGTAGAAGTTTCATTACATACCCAGGCGGCTTCAAAGGAATAACCCATTAAGTCGGTGTTTCTTTATGTTAATTGATCTGACCAATTCGGTCTTGATTTCCACTTTCCAAAACACAAGCAACGTTGCAATATTCTCTCATTGTTAATGTTGCCATTGTTCATTTTCAGTTCTTCCCTCGCTTTAATCAATTCATGTATTATTGTTTACTGTAAATAGATCTAGCAATCTCGCGTTTCGCTCCATGTGGAGTTGATGAGTAGCTGTCACCGCAGTCACAGGAGATTCTTAGATTTTTATTGGCTGAGGTAACTAACTGATTGGTGCAGTAAAAATAAAGAACATGGGTTGAGCTGTCGGCAAACATATCCTCCTAACAAAAGGAAGCCACCTGGCCATGCAATGAATAACTGAACTATATCAGCACATTAGCAACACCAAGTTGGAAAAGAGATCGCTACATTTTCACAAATCCAGTTGAAGCAAATGCTTAAAATTATTCAAAGATTTATTGTTAATAACATTGTTATTTTTCGTTTTCATTACTGAGGGAAAAAGTGTTGTAATTATGGGAAGGCCTATGTAGCAGAAGTCTTTTTATTCTGAAATAATAAAATCTGTAGCCTACTTATGAATCGTTGAAAAGTTATTTAATTCAGTTACATAGTGTTGAGAAATAACTCAGAATGTGCATTTCAATAAATAAAATTGCAAAATGTCCCGTCTGTTACCATCATGTCCCGTCTGTTACCCTGGCTTTATTAATTGTGGCATTCATCCTAGTTGGATTTAAGACAAACAAAAAGTATGAAAAGAAGCCTAAGCACAATACCTACACTAAACATATTTATTTTATTTTAATGTTTAGATGAAGAACAGAAAATAATTTATGTAGCCTATATCATAACTTCATAAACCATGTCATTTCCCTGTCCCGTCTGTTACTTCTCTTTAAGCGATTATAAATAAATTATTAAATTAAGATAAGCAATGTTATTAATTCATATAAAGTCAATATGAAGTGTATGCCGTGGTTCAGATGTTGCTTACAATGATTACAGAATTAAATGCTACAGCAAACAATCAACTTTCAAAAATGTGTATGTTTGTCCCGTCTGTTACCTTGGAGTGACCCATATATTGGTGATATCTGAACATGGCATGACACAAACTGAATTAGACCAAAACTTCATCAATAATATGAAGCTATTGTAGAACTAATAAAACTTGGGGTGGGGCTGCTATCCTAGTCAGTCATGGGATAATTCAATATTGCACTGCAAAGTCAATGTTGTGGGGTATGTGGTTGAGGAGAATATTTGAGATAGACGCCTTAAAAGTAAATTTAAAATGCTCTAAATTCTTTGTGATTGGAATATATCGTCCCCCAAAAGGTAATATGGATATCTTCCTAGATAGTATCAGATCTCTGCTTGTAAAGCTATTAACAAATGTTACTACTCAAATAATTATGGTTGGTGATTTTAGTATCAATTTTCTAGGGAATAGTGGGGTTAGGGAAAGTTTTCTACACCTACTACAGGCATTTAATCTAAGGCATACTATAAATGAACCAACGAGGATAACCAGTATGTCAACCACATGTATTGATAATATAATTTAAAAATATTGACGAGGTAAAGTATGAGGCGAATGTTTTAACTTCTTGTCTATCTGGCCATAACGCACAGTGTATCACTCTAAATCAGTGGTTCCCAAACTTTTCAGTCCGCGGACCCCTTGAAAAAAATTAAAATTTCGCGAACCCCTTCTGGGTTTGGAAGGGGAAAAAAAAAACTAAATAAATACTTTGATTCAAATGTATTAAATTCAATAGACAAAATAATACTATCAATGGTAACAAACAGAGTTTACTCCTTAATGTGAACAGTGAAGCTGGTTTAGAAGATATGTAATTTGATAAAATTACGGGATATCCTATTTCTTCTTAAACCGCCTGCGGACCCCCTGAAACACCATCCCACTTTGGGAATCACTGCTCTAAATGGTATATTAAAGCCATCTCCAAATGCTCATGATATACTGCATGCTATAATGAGATACAATTTTTGTCACTCCAACTTAATACAGTTAAAAATGTCCTTGCGCTCGAAAGATGGAATGAGCTTGTCAATGTAGTGGAACCAGAAAATAAACTAAATATTTTCTACGACATCATGTATTATTACATTAACACATAAGTTATTAATATTAAATTGTATTGGAATTTAACACAGTGAAGTTATATAACATAATAATTATATAAGAGTTGATTTTTTTTTTAACATAAAAACTACACTTTTGGTATAACTTAGTTTACCTGAACTAGTTTCGGCGCCTTCGCAACCATTGTCAACAGCTATACTTCAACTGCCGTGCTACCCTCCCGCAGACATGGTACAAACTTCGAGATGAGGTCCTCATTGGTCGGGATATCGAAGTTCATCAGTTGGTTCCCATTCTTTTGAATAAAAATTATTTCCAAGACTGAAAGTTCCTTGTGTCCATGGACACATTTTAGTAATTCTGGATCCCTGTCAACTTCATGTCAATCATCCTAAAAGTGTGGACCAATGAGGACCTCATCTCGAAGTTCGTACCACGTCTGCGGGAGGGTAGCACGGCAGTTGAAGTATAGCTGTTGACAATGGTTGTGAAGGTGCCGAAACTAGTTCAGGTAAACTATACCAAAAGTGAAGTTTTTGTGTAAAAATTCAACTCTTATATAACATAAGTTATTGTCCCCCATTCAAATGCAAAAAACGTCGTAAGGCCAACATTTTGGGAAACTGGATAACACCAGAAATAAAGTCTCAGAGCTGCGTTAATGCAACTAAAATAGCAAATGAGAAAAAAGATCCAACCTACTACATAAAAGTTAAGAAGCTAAAAAATATCTATGCTAACAAAGTTGCTATTATCAAAGAAGAACGTATCAGTAATCTAATTTTATGTGATAATATAAAAAAAAATTAGTTGGGAAATTATAAACAGCCTCAGGCGTAAACCAAGTACAGATAATATAACCCTTGTGGCCATCCAAGCGGCAACAGGTAATGAAATGATAACTGATCCATCTGAAATAGCATCTGCTCTAAATGAACACGTTGTCACTATTGGCAATAAAATCAATAGGGTCCAAACTCCTTTAGTAAACCCTCATGCTGCAACTTCTCTAGATTACCCAAGTAACTTAAATAAAACAACTAATGTTACAAATAGCATATGTATTTCTTTCCACAGATGTAGCAGAAATAACAAGCATCATAAAGTCCCTCAAATCAAAAAATCCATGAGCATTGACAATATACCCATAACCTTAATAAAGTTTTGTAATTCTGAATTAGCTGCCCCCATTGCTTCAGTAATAAAGAGAGAAATGCGCACAAGTTGTGCATAAAGAGTTTGTGGGTGTTCCATTTTTTTTCCTTCCCCTCCGTCATTCACTTTGTACAGAACTCTATTATTGGCTTTCCACGTCTTTCACAGTAAAGTACATGGTAACGGCCACAGTTCTGATCGCATCTCACGCACACGCAGTTGGCGTCCAGTTCATGGTAGTGTTTTGTTTTACACACTTCATGATGATATCCGTGCACCGCCAGTGAGTTGATAAAGTGCCGGAGGTCTTGATTTATTTCTGTCCAGGATCTGCTTATCATAGCCTCAGTGGCGTAGAACTCTATCGGAATCTCTCCTCTCTTATTTTCCCTTTCTTGTAGGCACCTTTTCCAGCTCTCTGTAGAAGGTAGTTGGAACTTAATCCTCAGGTCTTCCATTAGGAAGGTTTCCTTGGCAAGCTCATACACTAACCGGGATCTTGTGTACCTGGATACGCCTAGGACTACCTTTAGGTACCGTGCTTTTACTGGTAGGTCAGGATTGGGATTATTTTCGTGTTAAATAGCAACATTGCAGTTTCTAGGGAGAGTTTGGTTGGGGTTTTAATGTCATACATTGCTTTTGTGGCTGCTGCAGCTCTCGATCTCACATGAAGTCTGAAGGATTTGATGGAGGTCTGAAGTGTTATGCTGAGATATTTGAATGTGTTTACTGTGGTTAATGGTGTGTTTCCAAGCGTGATTCTGTCTTCTTGACTCTCCCTTCCCCCTTTCCTGAAAGTCATTTGTACTGTTTTATCCATGTTAATTTTCAATTTGTTGTCTTCTGCCCATTTCCCCAATACGTTAACAGCTTTTTGCAGCTCTGACTTGCTACTTGATGCGATTGCCAGGTCGTCAGCGTAGATATAAATCTTGATAGTTTCTGCCTCTTGCCTTATATGTTGGACGACATCGTATGTTGCTATATTAAACAGGAGGGGGCTGAGGGGATCCCCTTGTAGGACTCCGTTGGTTTGAATGATTTCTTTTGAGGTGGCTACGTTGTCTTCTATGTAGATGTTGTTTACGGTGAGTAAGTTGCGTATTAATGATGTTATATGTTTGCACTCTATTGCCATTTTCTCTAGTTTTGAGAGGATGATTTCCCTGTCTAGTTGGTCGAAGGCTTTACAGTAGTCGACAAAGACTGTGTGGAACTTCCCTCTTGGTGTTCTGAGGCTTTCCTCTATGTCATCAGTTAGGTTTTTAACTGCTTGTAGCGTGCTTCTCCCTGCTGTGAAGCCGTATTGCTCTTCTGGGATGAACTCTTTAGTCATTTTCGCTAATCTTTTCGTCATAAGCTTCGTCAGAACTTTGAGGAGACAGTTTTCAAGAGCTATCCCTCTGTATGAGTTAGGGTCGTTCATGTCACCTTTGCCTTTATATAAGACCTTTACTTTGGATGTTCTCCACGATGTAGGAATATTGCCAGTCTTGAAGCATTGGTTCAGTAGATTCGTCAGTGTTGAGGTTATTGCTTGTGCACCGAATTTAAGGTGTTCATTATACAGTCCTTCTGGGCCTAGCGCTTTTTTGTCTTTTAATGATTGTAAAGTCTTAAGGACTTCATCTTCAGTGAAAAGGCTGTTACAATTGCAGTTTATTTCAGTTGTGTTTGGGTCGCATGCCATTATGGTTCTCGCTTTGTTTAGTATCCTGCTGAAGTGTTCCTCCCATGTGATCATGTCTATTCTGCCTGCTGTTTGCGTTCTCCTAGGCTTGAGAGTGAGATAAGGGTCTTTTCTGGCTTCCTCTACTGTCCTGGATGCTTCGCTTTCTATGTAGTCCTTCTTTCTTTGTTTTATGAGATCCTTGTATTCCTTTCTTAGGTTGCTGTATACTCTTAGGTCATTTTGATCATTGCTGTTTCTCGCTGTCCGTAGGGCTTGGAGCACTATCTTCCTTTTTTCGAAGCATTCAGTCGTGAACCATACTTGTGCCTTTCTTTGCCGCTTTGGAGGGATTGCCTCTTTTATGGCTCCTTCTATGCTTTGGGCATACGAGTCAAGGTCCTGCTGGTTTAAGACATTTTGGTGCTTGTTTAATCCTTCAATGGTTTGGGGTAGTATGTTGGCATTTAGCCTTCTTGATATGTGCTGGGGAGATTTTAGGTTCATTGTTGGTTCTTCATCCTTCAGTTCGAAGCCTGCAGTGACAGGGCAGTGTTTCCTGAGTGGTGTTTCTGCTTCCGTGTATACTACCTTGTGCGTTTTTAGGTTTATTTCTGGACCTTTGAAGAAGATAAGATCTATGGTACTGCTTCCGTTGTATGCGTAGTACGTTCGGTTGTCATCTTTGTTGACCAGTACGAAACCCTCTTCAGTCATCATCCCTAGTAGTTCTTCGGTTCTACTATCTTTTGAGTCCAGCCTGCAGTTTAGGTCTCCTGCTAAGACTATGTTTTTCCCTGGAGTCGCCTGTGATACTGCTGTCATGATTACACCGATGATGGCTTCTGCTGATGTGAGTGGTTCTATGTATGTCCCTATGATGCTTAGTTGTAATAAACCCCTGTTTGGAGCTAGCCACTTTCCCGGACAAATTAAAGATTGTGAAGGTAATACACGTCTTTAAAAAAGGCAATACTCATGACATGAATACTTTCTCCAAAATCTTTGAACCTGTAATTTACAATTTAAAGATGACATTCAGAAGGGGTGGAAGACTATCCGCTAGCGAGGTAATCACACTGGAAGGGAAGAATCTGAAAAATGTGAACAATTTTAAATATTTAGGACTGACATTTCAAACTCATGGCAACGTCTTTACGATGCATGTGAAGGAGAAAGTGATGTCCATTATAGCTTCCATGAATGAGGTGAACCATATTGGGAAACTATCAAGTAGCACGGCAATGGAGCTTTTCAAGCTAAAAGTACCACCAGTGGTGACGTATGCCTTGGAATGCATATGGAGTCATCTTAGGGAAAAAGATCTAAAGGCAATAGAAAGTGTTAAGGCAAGGTATCTAAAAAAGATAATGAATCTCTCTGAAGTTATGACCTCACGGCTTGTGTATGTTTTGGCCAGACAAGAATATTTCGAAGAAGAACTTCGCACCCAGCTGCTGCTGCCCACTACAGAGGCCTACCATGAATTAATACAAGAGCAACGGCAAAAGAGGTTAACGACATGGGAAGATTTCTATGGCACAGACGCTATAATCTCAAATGACTGGATGGACTCAAACTATGAGCTGAGACATGTAGTCACCCAGTTTGCAGTTCACAGGTTTCATCATAAAGTTTGTACAGTGAAGAAATATCATGAACCAGACCTACATTATCAATGTAAATTGTGTGGACGACACTGTGACAGATATCATATTCTTAAATAAAGAAAAAAACTTGAAGTATGAAGAAATCCCAATAATAAATGGGTTATCAGACCATGATGCTCAGATGGTAATGTTAAACAATACTGAAGCATATCTGACTAGCAAACATACCCGTAGTAATATTATCAGAGTAATGAATGATGTTTCAATTTTAAGTTTCAAACAAGATCTTGCAAATGAAAATTGGGAAACAATATTTACCTATAACACCGTTGATAGTAAATTAAATTAATGTCTAAATATTGTGTTGCGACACTTTGAGGCCAACTTTCCAAAAAAGACAAAGCTAAAATACCTAATTTAAAGAATAATGCATGGCTAACCCCTGGTATTAAAATATCATGTGCTAAAAAAAGAGAGCTCTATTTACAATATAGAACCAGTAACAATCAAACTCAGAAAGTGTATTATAAAAGGTATTGCAATGTGCTTAAAAAGGTTATTAAAGAAGCAAAGAGCAGGTATTTTTCACAAATAATTAATAAATCAAATAACAAAGTTAAGACTATACGGAATATAATAAAAAATGAAACAGGGAAAGCAAAGGAAAAAAGTGATTGTACGTCATTAATATACAAAAATAAGAAACTAGACAACCTATCAGATATTACAAATGCATTAAATAACCACTTCATAAATATTGCAGAGAATTGTGGTCCCACTAACAATACCAATGTTAAGGCAGTGGCGGTTTCTCCTATAGTGCTGCAGTGCTACAGCACACAGCTTCTTTTCTGCTCGTCGTATAATGTTATTTTCAAACGCAATACTATATTTTCTTTTACTTAGATTTTGAACTTGGCGCGTCCACGCGAGAATTCCTTAGCTGACGTTGGAGAATGGAAGTCGGTAATGTGAATATTATCTTTCCCGCTTCGTGAATGCATGTTGAAAACAGCTCTTCTCTTGTAGGGTGTGACGTCATGCTTAAGCTTGCCTTTATGGCGTGTAAACTGGTTTCAACATACAGAACGGGCTGCCGCTGAATTGCGTTCACGAGATTTTAAGGCGACTCACTGGAGCACTGTGATCTCGCCACAGATATAGACACAAAACGACACTTGCCGCGACATCTATTGGAATATAGTTGAAACTGTAGTTCTGGTCTTAGCCACTAGAACAGATTGAAAACAGAACTGAGTGTTTTGTATGAAAGAAATGATTACAGGAAAATTGATGGAGCTGTTCCACTACTATGATTAAAAACAATTTGGTAGGAACATTCTCCGAAATAACAAAGCTTCTCAGGATTATAGTCACCATTCCTATTACCACAGCAGAACCAGAAAGATGCTTTTCTACCCTGAAAAGGATAAAGACACTCCTAAGGAATACCATCACAAGAACGTCTTACAGCTCTTGCAATGCTTTCCATAGCGAAAAAGATGGTTGCAAACATGGATGGATTCAACACGAAAGTCATCGATAACTTCTGTAGTAAGAAGGAACGTCCCATGGACTTAACTCTGAGACAGTAATTATTTAAGTAAGCCTAAACTAAACTCTGTGGCGCGACATCCCCGAGGGGACAAGGCCTACCACCCGACCACTGCACCATCTACCTATAGACAGATGGCAGGATTGGGGGCATGTGGTCAGCATGCCGACACCCACGGCCGTTAATGGTGGTTTCCATGACCGGAGCCGCTACTTCTCTATCAAGTAGCTCAATATTTTAAGTTTGCTGTATGAAATGGTATTTGCAGCACACTCTCGTTTTGAGCCACGAGCCGCTACTGTGTTAAGGCAATAGACCTACTGACAAAATCTACAATTTGTAACCATAAATTTGAAATCACACTGACTTCCTCTATAGAAATTGAAAATATAATAAAGTTGCTTAAAAGTAAAAGCTCATCTGGATGGGATGAAATAAGTAATAAGCTATTAAAAAGCTGCTGTGCTGAACTTAGTAAACCCCTTAGCCATATATTTAACTGTTCACTAGAAACTGAAATATTTCCTGAAAGAATGAAACATGCAATTGTCAAGCCCCTGTTTAAAAAAGGAGACAAAAATTTACCATCAAATTACAGGCCTATATTAGAGCCAATCCATGGTGACGGGTGTGACATTTGGACAGATTTCAGTACACTTATTTCTTTCTACCTCTGACCATATTGCAGGAATGTCATCAAAGTTTTTTGTGCTAACATCCCAACCCATTGGAAGTACAAAATATGATCTAATGTTTTTTTCAAGGCTGTATACTTGAGCTGGAAAATATATCGTGCATGTGACGGGTGTGACCATGATTGGACAAAGGTTTTTTCTTATGTAGGTTTAATTGAAAATTCTGTGAATTGATTAGCTTCACTATAACTTATTTGTTTTATTTTTTCAAGTAAGAGGACTGATAAACATACTGAAATGCATAATTAGATTTTACAAAAATATTTATATAGTTATTGAAAATTTACTTTATCAGTGTGACGGGTGTGACGTGACGGGTGTGACGTGACGGGTGTGACAACATCAACTTATAACCAATACTTAAACTAAACTAAACTCCATGGCACTACATCTCTGGAGGGACTTGGCCTACCACCCGATCACTGTGTCATCTACCGTAAGCAGATGGTAGGATTGGGGGGCATGTGGTCAGCATGCCGACACCCACGGCCATTAATGGTGGTTTTCATGACCGGAGACGCTACTTCTGTATCAAATAGCTCCTCAATTTGAATCACGAGGCTGAGTGCACCCCTACCAGACCTCCCTACCTCAGAAAAATTTGAGGAGGTACCAGGGATCAAACCCGGGTCGACGGATCTGTAATCAGTGATGCTAACCACAAGACCACACCGGCGGTCACCGAGACTTAAAACTAGATCTTAATTTGAAAGTCATTTACTTTTGTATTAGTGTAACATTAATTATAGTAAGTAGCAATTATAATATATCAATAACTGTAAAAATCAATATAGGCTACACTTTAAATCACAAGTATTAGGAACATTCATGGAGATCACTAGGTAGTAAAATTATATTGGCATAATCTAGTGATAGTGAACAGAACAGTTTGTCTTCAAGTATAGCTACTGAAACTGAAATTGGCCTTTGCTGTTAATTGGAAATGGTGGTGCTACCTTCTTAATAAGAGCCAATCCATAGTGACAGGTGTAACATTCAGACAGGTTTTATTACACTTTGCACCTTCTGCCTCTGTACCATTTTGCATGAATTTCATGAAAATTTTTTGTGAAAATTTACCAATCCTGGGGAATCCCAACACATGATCTCAGCATAAAAAAGAATTCCCTTGTTAGTCTTCTTTCCATTTTGTCCATATTTTTAACAGGCTTGTGTAAAATTGTGAAGTGAAATGTTCCTCCGGTACTAGTTAGGCAGTTTTCGTTGTCCACCACTCTAAAATCCTGGACTACTTGGGAGCCTGAGCGCTTCACACACTTTTACTGAATTGATGTGGATCTGGTTATTCTTGTCACCAGGACATTTTTGTTGTCTCTCATACAAAAATAATATTGTGTAGCTACATTTAGATTGGCTGATTGTTTTTCTGTCTGTTCTCCTTCATTTGTTTCCATGTGGGCCTATTTATTTATTTCCAATCCACCATATTAGTCAAACACATGTTTGCTATCAGCTTCGTTAAAAAAGATTTTTACAACTAAAGCACACATATAGACATATAAGAACACGTTAAAAAGCACATATATGAAAAAGACATTACTACAATTAAATAATAGTGAAATAGTGAAAAAAGGTCTTTAAAAATTAAATGTCATCTTTAGTAACATTATCAAGATCACTCACTTTATACCGTAGAAAGGATGTTTTTCTAGCCATTTATATAGTTTACATTTGAACATGTTAATATCTAAATTTTGAATTTTGGTTGGCAGTTTATTGTACATATTTATTCCCATTTGTTTGTAGTATTTCGTAGTTTTTTGTAATCTGTGAGCTGGAATGTCTATTTTGTTAGAACTTCTTGTATGATGATTATGAATTTGCTGTCTCATTTGGTACATATGTAAATTTTCTCTTATTAAATATAAAACATCATATATATATATATATAAATTAATGACAGTTAGAATCTCCATTTCTACAAATAATGGTTTACAATGTTCCCTTACTTTCGCACCAGTCAATATTCTAACCGCTTTCTTTTGGATCATCAATACTTTATCAATTCTGGAACTACTTCCCCATAGCATCAAGCCATACCTCATTACGCTCTGAAATAATGAGTAATAAGCCATATGTACATATTCTATTGGTATGATTTTTTTTTAAATTTGCCAGTAGATACACCATGTTAGATAGTTTGCTGCATATTAGATCTATATGTGAATTCCAGGTAAGATGTCTGTCTAGAGTTATTCCTAGGAGTTTGACATTTTCAGTTGAGTTTGACAACACATCATCCTGATTTTTTAGACTAAAAAATATATTTTGTGTTTTATTTTCATTCATAAAAAATCCATTTATTTGAAACCATTGCTGTGCTTTTTTTTAGGGTGTTTTGAACTAAATCTGAAAGTATTTTATTATCTTTATGAATATTGAGGAAAGTTGTATCATCAGCATAGACAACTGTATTACAACAAAAGCTTTTAGACACAATTAATCATAATTAGGAATAATAGTGGACCCAAACTGAGCCTTGTGGGACACCTATATCTACATTGGAGACCTGAGATTGCTTTCCCTCAACTATCACTAACTGTTTACGATTCTCAAGATATGACTGAAATATTTTTAGTGGGTGCCCTCTTATACCATAGTGTTCCATTTTTTTAAGCAGTATATCATGTATCACGCAATCAAAGGCTTTGCTCAGGTCACAAAGACTGGCCTGAGCAGTCATGCCATCTTCAAAAGCCTGATGTATCTTTTCTATCAATGCATCTACTGCCATAATTGTTGATCTACCACTACGGTAACCATACTGATTATCATCTAGCAAACCACTATTTTCTAAATAGACTTGTAATTGATTTTTAAGATACTTTCCAAAATTTTTGCTATTGTTGGGATTATTGATATTGGTCTATAACTACTAGGACTTTCTCTATCTCCTTTTTTGTATATAGGGGTCACTTTAGAGAACTTCAAACTTGCAGGGAAAATTCCTTCTTTAATGCATATATTTATACAAAAAGTAAGTGGAGCTGCAATGCTATGACTAACTTCTTTAATCAAATTGTTTGACATGTCATAAACGTCTTTTGTTTTAGAATTTTTAAGTTTTTTTTATGATCATTATAATTTCCCTCTGTGTTACTGTTCTTAGACTAAACTCTCCTGTTATTTCTTTTTCTGAAGTATATAAAAACATTAATGCGTTATCCTGACATGTATGAACCTTGTTGGATATATCCTTTACTGAATCAATAAAAAAGTTGTTAAATTCATTAGGAGTTATTGCTACTTTATTGTTATTTGTTCTATGTTTCCCTGCAGTAGAATTTATTAATGCCCATGCTGCTTTTATTTTATTGTCTGATTTATTCATAAAGTTTTTATTTGCTTCCTTCTTGGCCATTTTTAAGGATTTTCTATACTTTATTCTGAATTCCTTTACAGTTTCATAGGATATAAGATCTGGTCTAGTCTTATGTATATCTTGTAAAGAGATTAGCTTATTTCTCATGCATTCAAGGTGTGATTTATACCAAGTGCATACAACCCTATCTGTTTTCATATATGTTTTCTTTTTCTTTTTAAAACAAATATTGAAAATTTCCTTTACTATTGAAAAAAAGATCTCAAATTTCTCTTCAGCACCACAGACCTTGTCATATAATTTATCATCCCAATTTACTAGTTCTATCATTTCTTTAAAATTATTTATATTTTCAACGTTAAAATCTCTTACCACAATTTCATACTTTACTAGTTTACTTTTTTCAACGTTGTTATTACCTTTTACCTTTAACAATGCTGAATGGTCCGATAACTCAGGCTTTATTATACTTTGTGTATAGGACTGCCTGTGTATATTAGTTATAATGTTATCAAGGCATGCTTCATTTCGTGTGGGAAGCATATTTGTATAGTGATAACCAGGGCCCGGATTCTAATGACATGTCATCTTTTTATTGATGCTGCATAGACATTGCCAACTTGTGGATAAGTCCTAATCATGGCCTCTAGATTATAGAAATGCATTTTTATTAGGTCATTTTTTGTCATTTTATGCAATTTTATATTTTTAGGGCATTTATTTCAGTTTCAGAAGTGAGGTAAAGATCTAGTGATCCCTATAGAAGCCATGAAGGCTTTTAGGGTTCAAACGTTCAACCTCCAACATTTTTAGACTTTTAGCACATGAAGGTGGTAAGGTTGTCAGTCATTATTTAGTCATTTTCGTGTCATTTGTTTCCTTATTTAGTCATTTTCATGTATTTACATTGAGTGTATTAACTTTCTTTTCGTCGCTAGCGGTAAACTACTGTTTAACCTCAATAAACAACAATATAATCCGACAGACCACAAAAGGATGTGCCGCATTTTGACTCACCAGTGCTTCAGTGCCAGTATAAATTTCCGTGAGAAAAGAACATTCACAACATTACAGTTATCTACAGTTTTTACAATTGTATACAAATTAGTCTATAACTTTGTGTGTACAATAATAATTTTTTATAAATAAAATATAAGTTTTTAGGTCATTTTTATAATTATTAAGTCATTTTCTTTAAAATTTAGGGTCATTTTATAGGTCATTTTTCAAACAATTTTAGGTCATCAGAATCCGGGCCCTGGTGATAACCCATCTGATATAAAATATTTTTTAGAGCATTTAAAGTATTGCTACTTTTTGTTACATCGAACTGAGCATTAATATCTCCTCCTATAATGACCTGATATTTCAAGCTTGAGATATGGATTAATACATTTTCTATTTTTTCGAGAAATAAGTTCACATCTCCATTTGGTGATCTATATACTGTTAATATTATGACCTGGTAAATATCTATTATTACTCCAGTTACTTCAAAATTCTTTTCACTACAGAAGTTATTTAAGTTGATACTTCTAGTCTCTAATGTGTTTTGAGCAAAAATTGCTACTCCCCCTTTTTTAT